>JARYGA010026459.1:0-49203 GCA_030545235.1 Helianthus tuberosus
GTGTTTACGGATCAGAAACTCTGCTCTGATACCATGTTGGTTGGTATAGAGAACAATCTCTGATTTAGGTTGGAATTGTATTGAAAAATTGTATTGTTCAAGCTATTAGGGTTACAAGAATGGTGTTTATATAGGACACCACTTTACACATTAGCCCCCCTACACTATCTATGTTTCTCATTTCCGACAGTTATAAGTGAATCGCGTACGCATCGTACGTTAAGAGAAATTGTACGTTAACCAACCCATATATATATATATATATATAGGTAGCGGTTCATGTAAAAAATGGGTTTTTTTGTGAGAAAGGTAAGAAAGAATCTACACCATTAGATCTTTGATCTAATGGTTGAGATTATAATGGCAAAATTGTAAATAGTGTTTACTATTAAACATATTAATTTTCTAGATTAAGGTTATATAGGTAAATTTAACATTTTTAAATTAAGAAACTAACATTAATGCACATGTAACTTTCCCCCGTCTTTTTTAAACGTCAATAACTTTTTATACGTAACTTTTTAAAAAAAAATTACACCATAATAACGAACGTTTTTTTATCTTTAATATGAGTACCATATTGCTATACTTATATAGAGAAAAAAAATATGTTTCGATCAGATGTTTAGTCCATGAATGGTGTTATATACTTACTTAATGATGTTATATACTTGCTGAATGGTGTTATATACTTGTTGAATGATGTTTATAGAGATCTTTTAAAAAAATCCAGTTCCTATAATTAAGGTGACGGTTATGGGAAGTTTTTAATTAATTGAATTAATGATAAAATTACTTGTTTACCCTTTTGAATTAATTTAGATTTAGGACACATGTCATCTCCACAATATTTCTCACATTTCTCACACTTTTAACATTTTTTACAATAAACTTACCCTATATATATATATCGGTTGGTTAACGTACAATTTGTCTTAACGTACGATGCGTACGAGATTCAGTTACAACATGCGGATTTTTTTCAACATGTGGGGTTTTTGTTATGGGATTATAACGTGCGGACTTCACATCTCGTATGCTCGTACGATAAGGCATATTGTACATTACACTTTCTCTCTCTCTCTCTCTCTATATATATATATGTGTGTGTGTGTGTGTGTGTGTGTGTGTGGGTTGAGTTCATTTCAGAACTCTAAATAACTACAGAACTTTCAGAACTCCTAATAAACAATTATTTTATATATAAGTTTTTTTATTTATGATCTTTTTATCATCTATTATATGTATTTCTTTGATTACATACATGTTAAAAGTAGTTTACATATGTTTAATTGCCAAAATTATATATATGTGTCATAAGAAATTACATATATGTAAAAAAACTAGTTTACATATATGTAATTATAAAATTACATATAAAAAATGATAAAATTACTCTTAGCATGTATGTAATCGTAAAAATACACATAATAAATGATAAAATTATCATAAACGTAAAAATATATAAATAAAAAGATTGTTTATTAGGAGTTATGCGAGTTCTGTAAATATTTATGGTTCTGAAATGATTCTGTCCCATATATATATATATATATATATATATATATATGCGAGATTCACCTTTATTGCGAGAACCGCGAAAACCAGTGTGAACACAACAAAATAAACCCACTACACCACCCAAAACCTAAAAAAAACCTAACACCCCCCCCCCCCAAGCTAAATGATAAAAACAAAACAATAAAGCTAAACCACCAAAAAACCTAAAAAAAACGTACCCCCCCTGAACCCAAGCAAAATGCTAAAAACTAAACCATAAAGCTAAACCCCCAAAAGACCTAAAACAATCTAAAAAACAAAGAAAATTTAAATTTTTTTTAATAAAAATCGCTTGTTTTAGTAATAAAAAAAAAATATTTTTTTTAATTTTTTATTGGCGAAAAGTAGCGATTTTTATTAAAAAATTGTGTGATTTTAGATTTTTTAGGTATTTTTTGTTGTGTTCAAACTGGTTCTCGCAATAAAAGGTGGTTCATAACGGACCCTTCTCCTATATAGATAGGGTAGGGATCCTAAGAGAAGAACACCCTATTTGAGAAACTTGAGAAGCATTTTGAATCACACATTTTCTGTAAGCAAAAAAATGCAAAACAATGTAAAATATATATATATATATATATATTTTTGGGAAAATCGGAGCCTTTTCTATTAGGTTCTTTTTAGAGGGATTTATACACATGTGTATTTTGTTAATCTTTAAACTATACATATGTGTATATTGTCAATCTTATAACTATAATATTTGTATGTTGAACAATAACCAAAACTCTCTAAACCCTAAACCCTAATGCTAAACCCTAAAGCTAAACTCTAACGCTAAATCCTAAAGCTAAACCATAATGCTAACCCTAAAGCTAAAGCTAAACCCAAAAGTTAAAGCTAAACACTGATGCTAAACCCAAAAACTAAACCATAATACAAAACCCTAATGTTAAACCCTAAAGCTAAACCCTAAATACTAATGCTAAACCCTAAAGTTAAACCCTAAATACTAATGCTAAACCCTAATGCAAAACCATAAATACTAATGCTAAATCCTAAAGTTAAAAGTAAATCAGTCACCTCAATCAAAGATTTACAACACTTATTTTTCAATTTTAAACATGTATATACATATATGTATAGTTAAGATTGACAATATACACATATGTATAGTTTAAAGATTAACAATATACACATGTGTATAAATCCCTCTAAAAAAACCTAACAGGAAAAGCTCCGATTTTAAATTTTTTTTTTTTTTTTTTTGCATTTTTTACATTTTTTACATTTTTTTGCTTAGGAAAAATGTGTGGTCCAGAATGCTTCTCAAGTTTCACAATTAGCCTATTACTTCTCACATAATCCTATATATATAGGGACATGTTAACGTACAATGGCTCTTATCGTACAAAATGTACGGGATTATCCCAGCCGTGCGATCTGGTGCGAATTCACTCTTGAACATGCGATTTGTGCTGAAAAACCAACATGCGAAATTGCTTTATATACCAACATGCGATTTCATCATATTTACCAACATGCGAAATTGCTACAAAAAAACCAACATGCGATTTCATCAAAAATACCAACATGTGATTTCCAACACGCTTTTTTATAACATGCGATTTCACAATATCGTACGAGCGTACAATAAGCCCTATCGTGCGTTATACTTTATAGGGGACCGCTAAAATGAGAACCACCTCCAGTTGTAAGAACCGCGAGAACCACTTTCTAGCCATTAGATCAAGTAGATGGATGGATGAGATTAAAAGTATTTAAAAATAATATTAAGTATTTTTTGTCTTATTATGTCTTTAATATTTTAATCCAAAAGGGTATTTAAGTAAATTTACACTATTTTTTCTTTTTGTCTTTATTGTTTTTTATTACTTTTTGGTATTATTATATTAGATTTTTATTTTTTAAATATAGTTTTTTTATTAAACATTTTCAAATTCAGATTTATTCACATATTTTTACGTTTAACGTTTTACGTTTTTACGCCCGGCCTTTTCACGCCTCGTTTTTTGACGCGCCGTTTTTATGCCCGGCTTTTTCACGCGTCGTTTTTTAATTCGTCGTTTTTACGTTTTACACCCCGGTTTTTTACGTTAACGTTATTTACGTTTTACGCGTCGGTTTTTTATGTTTTACGCCCCGGTTTTTTACGTTAACGTTTTTTTACGTTTACGCGCCGGTTTTTTACGTTAACGTTATTTACGTTTTACGCGCCGGTATTTTACGTTTTCCGCCCCGGTTTTTTACGTTAACGTTTTTTTACGTTTTACGCGCCGGTTTTTTACGTTAACGTTTTTTACGTTTTTACGCGCTGGTTTTTTACGTTAACGTTTTTTACGTTAACATTTTAAAATTCAGGTTTTTTACGTTAACGTTTTTTATGTTTTAGTAAAAAAAATTACGTTTTTACGTTTTACCTAAAACTTTTTACGTTTTACGTTTTACATTAAAAAGTTTACGGTTTACGAGAAAAAGTTTACGGTTTAATTTTTTTTTTACAAAAACTTTTTTACGCAAAAACGAACGCACCCAGAAAATCGCAAACTCGGTGAAGCGTCTCAGATATATTGTTATCATCCTCGACTAGGGGGAAAAAATAAAAAACCAACAACATCAACACAAAGTGTATCTCGAAAAAAAAACGTGGTTTGGCTCAGATTATCCGATAATCAAAAAGTCTGCAAAATTGGGGTTGCAGGTTTAAAAAACCTACCATCCGCCATCCTTGACGCGCCATCGTCATCAAAATCTGCGTTTTTTTTTTTTTTTTTTTTTTTTTTTTTTGCATCATCGCCGCCCCAATCGACCATATCAAAACAGATCAAACCCACGTATCAAAAATCAAACTTCAAATCAAAGTTCATCAAACCCACATATCACAAGAGATCTGTTTTGTAAAAAAAATCAGTAGAAAAAGCAAAATCACCACAAAGTTCATCAAACCCACATATTAAAAATCAAAGTTCATCAAAAAAGCACCAGATTCAAACCACAAGATTCAAACCCAACAAAAACCCAGATTCCAACCCAACAAAAACCCAGATTCAAACCACAAGATCCAAAGTCGACCCGAGCAACAACTCTGAGCTGAAACATCATCATCTTCTACATTCACAACTCGTCGGGAGACCAGGACCGCCGCTGTTCACGGCGGCGCTGCCGTCAGCCCGTCGCCGACCAGCCACCAACACCGCCGCTCCTCTCCACCAGCCACCAACACCGTCGCTCCTCACCATCGATCAACAGCCTCCCCACCACCACCTCCAAAACATCTTCAAAACATCATCTTCAAAACATCATCGTCTTCAAAACTCCTGTGCTCGTGTCATCAACAACATCGATGAAGGGGTTTCTGTGGTGGAGGAGAGAGAGAAAGGACGGGGGGTGGGGCTGTGGCGGATGCGACCGGCGAAGGGGTTTCTGTGGTGGAGGAGATGGTGGCTAGGTAAAGACAGAGATAGATTGAAATGCAACTCTGATTTTGTGGTGGAGGAGAAAGCTTTGAATTTAAAAGAAATGAAAGAGAAGATTGAAGAGAGAGGAGAAATAAAAAAAAACAATAGAAAAACCTGCTACAATTAATGAAGAGAGATAGAGAGATTAGACATATGGGGTAAATGACCATAATACCCTTTGGGTTGTCAAATTCTGATTGGTTGAAAGTGGTTCTCGCGGTTCTTACAACTGGAGTTGGTTCTTATTTTAGCGGCTCTCATACTTTATATATATATATATATAGGGAGAAGATCATGCGAGAACCACCTCTTATTGCGAGAACCGCGAGAACCAATGTGAACACAAAAAAAAATGCCTAAAAATCACACAATTTTTTTTTTAATATTTTTTATATAAAAATCGCTACTTTTCGAAGCAAAAAAAAATTAAAATTTAAAAAAAAAAAAATTGCCACTAAAAGTAGCGATTTGAGCATAAAAAATATTAAAAAAAAAGAAAAATTTAGATTTTTTTTAATTTTTTAGGTTTTTTGGGGTTTAGTTTTTAGCATTTTAGCTTGTGGGGGGGGGGGGGGTGTTTAGGTTTTTGGGGGTGGGGGAGGGGGGTTTAGGTTTTTTTTTTGGGGGGGGGGGGGGGGGAGTGGGGGTTAGGTTTTTTTAGCTATTTTAGGTTGTGTTCACATTGGTTCTCGCGGTTCTCACAATAAGGGTGGTTCTCGCATGAACTCCTCCCTATATATATATATATATATAGGACAAAGATCCATTAGGAACCACCCTTTATTGCGAGAACCGCGAGAACCAATGTGAACACAACCAAAAATGCATAAAAATAGCTAAAAAACACACAATTTTTTTTAATATTTTTTATAAAAAATCGCTACTTTTAGTAGCAAAAAAAAATTTAATTTAAAAAAAAAAAAAAATTTTTTGGCTACTAAAAGTAGCGATTTTAACATAAAAAATAAAAAAAATAATTTTTTTTTGTTTTTTTAGGTTTTTTTGGGGTTTAGTTTTTAGCATTGTAGTTTGGAGGGGGTGGGGGGTGTTTAGGTTTTTTTTTTTTTTTAGGGGGGGGTTAGGTTTTTTTAGCTATTTTAGTTTGTGTTCACAATGGTTCTCGCGGTTCTTGCATGAACCTTATCCTATATATATATATATATATATATATATATAATAGCTAAAAAAACCTAACCCCCCCCCCCCCCCAAAAAAAACCTAAACCCCCCACCCCCAAAAAACCTAACCCCCCAAGCTAAATGCTAAAAACTAAAACCCTCAAAAAACCTAAAAAAAACTTACCCCCCCCCCACCAAAAAAAAAACCTAAACCCCCCTCCCCCACCCCTCAGAAACCTAAACCCCCCCAAGCTAAAATGCTAAAAACTAAACCCCTCAAAAATACCTAAAAAAATCTAATTTTTTTTTAAATATTTTTTAAGTTAAAATCGCTACTATTTTTTTGCTAAAAAAATCTAATTTTTTTTGTGTGTTTTTTAGCTATTTTTAGGTTTTTTTGATTGTGTTCACATTGGTTCTCGCGGTTCTCGCAATAAAGGGTGGTTCCTAACGGATCTTTGTCCTATATATATATATATATATAGAGGGTAGGGATCCTAAGAGAAGTCCACCCTATTTGAGAAACTTGAGAAGCAATCTGGACCACACATTTTCCCTAAGCAAAAAATGCAAAAAAAAAAAGTGAAAAAAATGCAATTTTTTTTTGAGAAAATCGCAGTTTTTTCTTTAAGGATTAAATTTTTTATTTATTTAAAAAAAAAATTTTTTTTTGGATTTATACACATGTGTATATTGTTAATCTTTTAACTATACATATATGTATATTGTCAATTATACATATATGTATATACATGTTTAAAATTGAAAAAATATGTGTTATAAATCCTAAACCTTATACCATAAAAACTAAAGCTAAACCTTAATGCTAAACCCTAAACCCTAAAGCTAAACCCTAATGCTAAACCCTAAAGCTAAACCCTAATTCTAAACCCTAATGCTAAACCCTAAAGCTAAAACTAAACCCTAAAGCTAAACCCTTAATGCTAAACCCTAATGCAAACCCTAAAGATAAAGCTAAACCCTTTAGTGTTTAGTATTAATATTTAGGGTTTAGCTTTAGGGTTTAGCTTTAGTGTTTAACATTAGTTTTAGTGTTTTGTATTAGTATTTAGGGTTTAGCTTTATGGTTTAGCATTATTGTTTAGCTTTAGGGTTTAGTTTTAGGATTCAGGGTTTAGTTTTTAGGTTTTAGTGTAGGGTTCAGGGTTTAGCTTTAGTTTTAGGGTTTAGAGATTTTTTGTTATTGTTCAATGAGACGGTGCCAATGCCGCTGGAATGAGCTCAATCAACATTCGTTTGACCCGGTTTGCTACACTTCTTAGGTTAACGATATATATTTTTTATAATATACACATATGTATAGTTTAAAACTTACCTAAATACACATGTGTATAATTCAAATTGATAATATACATATATGTATATATGTAAAAAAAAACCCTTCTTAAAAGTTAGCGATTAGAAGTAAAAAAAAAAACTTTTTTTTGCTTGGAGAAATGTGTGGTTCAGAATGCTTCTCAAGTTTCTCAAACAGGATGTTCTTCTCGTTTGAACCCTCCACTATATATATATATTTGAAAGTTTATATGATATGTAAACACTAAACACTTTCAATGTCACAGCCCCTGACCCTACCCTGGGCGGAAGCCGTGAATCCAGATTACAGGTGGTATCGGTGTTTAGCGGAATAAATCATCAGGATCGTAGTTAGGAAATAATTTCAGAGTTTGTAAAACACCAAACTTTTAATATTAAACAAATGGGCTAAAACCCATATTCAATTTAAATGTTTTTTTTATAGGGATAAACCCTAATTACTGAAAACATAAATTTCTTCTTTTATTCAGGTAATCATAGCCACTTTATTTAAGGTTTCAGTGCTTCATAGCGGGCTTTTATTACCTTCACAGTAAGTTACCTAAAACGCGTTTGAAAACATTTTATCAGCAAAAATACTGACGAGTTCATTCCATTTTATAAAAAGACACATTGTTATATTTTACAGCATCAAGAGGATTACAATGTCTATATCTAACAAAAACTCCAAAGTATTTGTCACTCGACCGGATCTGTGACTATGGTCATATCACCCATTGTCCAATGGTGAAGATTATCAAGTAATGTATACAAAACCCCACATACCAGTAGTAATTGCAGAATACAAAAACTTAATCACTGTAAGTTTAACTGAAAAACATTTAGGGTTTTGCAAAAAAAATCTAAATAAAAAGAGAATAACTCACTTTGTAGAAATTATGGTTTAACTAAAAGCTTCCTGGTAATATTTCCTGAGTTCCTAATAACATATACAATGCACACGTGTTAGTATAATAACCCAACTCAAACTTTATCAATACATCACGAGATCAAAACCCCAACCTAGTTAGCAAAGTATAGCCGTATTCAGGCAGCACCTTGACATCCGTTGCTGGGTTTAAGATCGATCGGATAGGGTATCGAATCAGTGATTAGGGGTTAAAATACTTACAATGGGCAAAGCTTTGCAGGATTTAGGGGTGTACTATCAAAGAAAACGGAGATAAGAAGCAAAGTAATTCGCCAAAAGTTTGTCGAAATGGTGTGCAGGCTTCTGTCCCATGCCATCCTATTTATAGGTCAAATGGGTCACCCCTGCGTGTCTCGCACAGGTGTGCGCACCCTTCCGCATGTCGCGGGTGATACCACCTATTCATAGACTAGGCTGGTTTGCATGTATAGCCCTGTTGCTCGATCTTATCAAGTATTAAACGTCCTGGTTACCTTCAGCGTGTCGCGGGAGATTTAGGGGATCCCCCCCCCCCCCCCATGAGTCTTCGGGGGTCCCTGTTTCTAGTTTCTTTTGTTTTTCATTTTAGGTTGTGCCGGACAAGTTTAGGGTCTCAATTAGGGTTCCTTAAATGTATTTTGGGAATTGTTAATTTGAAATGTTGGAGGTTGTTACATTCAATATTTAGTTTAATGCTTTTCAAATTTGGCTGTTAATTAACTTGTTATGCATAACACTAACATTCATCTTGTGTTAAGGAAAGCTGGTGCATGGTGGTTTAAAACAACTTTAACATGATAATACGTACCGCATTCATAAATAGTATCTAACCTTACAATATATTAAAAAACACTAAATCTAGACGAAATTTAATTTTGTTGTATGCCCCTGTTTGGAAAAAAATGTGTACTAACATTAAAACTCCCTTAAAAGACCTTAGGAAGTAAGTTCAATCTCCTTTACCATCAGTGGCGAAGCTTGAAGTTTTCGTCGGGGGGGGGGGGGGGTTGAAAACGTATATACCCAAAAATTTCTATAGATACGGGGGGTCGAAAGCGTATAAACCCAAAAATTTCTATACGAAAACTACATGTACAACACTACTGAGCGAAAAGTTAGGGGGGTCGGGCGCCCCTCCCGGCCCCTTAAATGCTACGCCCCTGTTTACCATTAATGAACTTTCTCAAAAAATAATGGAAGTAATGGGTGGATAAGACTACACAGGTCATGTCGATGACAGGGGAGGTGGGCGCTCCTTCACGCCTCAACATCACCCCACTTAAGGCGTTGCCTCTTTTGAGGTGGAGATTTTCACCGGTGTTGCCTCTTTATTTCTTTGAAACTTAAATTTTCTTTTCAAAGCCCCTCTACGCCTCAACACCACACTATGCCTTTTTTGATGTGGAAGACAAAACCCATATGGTCTAGGTGATACCTACATGACAGGGTGAGGGCTTTGCCCTTGTCCCTCATTACTCCTTGTAGTCTAACTATCTTCTACGAGAGTAGGCATTACTTTTGCCCATGGTACTCATGCAGTCACGCATGAGCCTATGTGGCATCGTGGCCACGGAGGAAAATCACCCCCGTCCCTTGTGGTTCACTGTTTTGAGCTTACGTGAAAAAGGCATGAGATGCTGACATGGAGCTTTCCACTGAGAAGGAAGAAATTGAATATTTTTTTCATTATTTAATAATATTATTGTTTAGAAATTAATTTTGTTTTTCTTTAATAATTTGTGCTTATTAACTTAAGAAAATCTAAATACATAGTTTTGTTTTAACTTTTTTATGAACATTTCGATACAAAATTTTATTGAAAACCGAGTTGGTTTCAAAATAAATATTTTTTGGTCTCCTTAGGGAATTTGACACGGACTTTTATTAATAACTTTGATGGGGCATAATCACACACGTCGACTACCCAGCGACGATGAGGACTTCATATTAATATTTTTTTTTGTATTTTACTTTGCATTTTGTTAACCCAACAAGCAAGCCTAATCTTTTGTATTATTTATAACTGTATTTTTAATTAGCAAGCATGTTTTTTTTAATTATTATGTAATGTTTTTATTATTAATGAAAATCATTTATTTTAGTTACATTTTATTTTTTAATTACAAGTTTTTAAACTTAAAAAATAAAAAAAACTATTTACATTTAAAAAATAAAAAATGATGTGCGACAAATTATTAAAACATAAAAAATAAAACTATTTACATTTAAACAAAAAAAAAATTGATCTGCTAGTAAAACTAACGTAAGCAGCGAAAACCACACTTTCATCATGTGATGGAAAATAAAAACTGAGATGCAACCTCACCTATTTTGGCTCCCTACACCACCCTGCCTCCACCAAGAGGGTTGCTGTCCTTGGTCTCCGCCAAAGCCATAGCGGGCGTGAAGAGGAAAGAGGATGGGCTCACTGTTTGAACTAGGGCTGTAAACGAACCGAACGTTCAGCGAACAGTTCGTGAACCGTTCGGCGGGGAGTTCGTTTATGTTCATTCGTTTAATAAACGAACGAACATGAACAAGAAATTTCGTTCGATTAGTTAAATGAACGAACATGAACAGAGGTCTCGTTCGTTCGATTGTGTTCGTGAACGTTCGGTAAGGTGTTCGTGAACGTGTTCGTGAACATTCGTTGATTTGCGTTCGTTTATGTTAATAAACGAACGAACATGAACAAGAAATTTCATTTGATTAGTTAAATGAACGAACATGAACAGAGGTCTCGTTCGTTCGATTGTGTTCGTGAACGTTCGGTAAGGTGTTCGTGAACGTGTTCGTGAACATTCATTGATTTGCGTTCGTTTATGTTCATGTATTTGTGTTTTAATTGAAGATCTTTGTACTTTCTCATATTTTATTTGTACTTTTTATCTTACTAAACTTTTATTTATTTTATTACCCTAACAATAAAACTAGGAAACTCACTTTCACCTTGTTTATGCATCATTTCCCTTTCATTTCTCATTATTTACATCGGCGAATACGATCGACCTCCGTTCCACAATAAGGGATTCAAGTTCGAGTGCTACTCTCTGGGCAATCTATCTTTATCCTTCGCTGCGTTCGCCAAATTTATTTGTGTTCGTTTATGTTCGTGAACCGTTCGCGAACACGCTCATTTCCTTAATGAACGAACACGAACATAAAATCCCGTTCGGTAAGTATTCATGAACCGTTCGTGAACACATTTATTTCCTTAACGAACGAACACGAACAAGGCCTTGTTCGTGTTCGTTCGGTTCGTTTACAGCCCTAGTTTGAACCAATCAAATTTGAGTTTATTTATTTATTTTTTAATATAGTTAAAAAGGGTTTTGTAGGGGGCATTATTTCACACCATACAAGTTAACGATAAAGCCCATGCTTATGTGTCGCTTATGTAGCACTTACGTAACGTGATAAAGCCCTTAAGGGTTTGAGACCACACCACCCAACCTTAACATTGAAACTATATCAGGAGTGAAAACCACGTGCAATTGCATATCCAATGAAAATAATGGTTTATTCATGTTATATTATTGATTCATGGTGGTCTATATCATATATCATGTCTCAATAATATTCTCATAGTCTAGAAACTTTTAATATGGTTTATTCATGTTATATTATTGATTCATGGTGGTCTATATCATATATCATGTCTCAATAATATTCTCATAGTCTAGAAACTTTTAATATGGTTTATTCATGTTATATTATTGATTCATGGTGGTCTATATCATATATCAGGGCGGGAGTTAGCTACAAAGTCCATTTTTCCTACAAAGTGTAAAAAGTCATAAAACACCATAATGTCAACCATAAAACACACTTAAAACCCACAAATAACAAAGTGAAGATTACTAAAACGCCATATTTGTGGGGTTTGTGTTGTGTTTTGTATGATAAGGCTTTGATTATCAAATTACTAACATTAGTTGTTTTTTGTTGATTATCATGTTGTGCTTTATATTCATAGTTTTACGATGGTGTGTTTGAAGTTTTTATGTACTATTAGGGTTTGGATATTGTGTTTTTGTGATCTTCACTTTGTTATTTGTGGGTTTTGAGTGTGTTTTATGGCTGAAATTGTGGTGTTTTATGACTTTGTACACTTTGTAGGAAAAATGGACTTTGTAGCCGAACCCCACCCTCATATATCATGTCTCAATAATATTCTCATAGTCTAGAAACTTTTAATTTGTGATCACGTGTGATTCAATTTGACTAATATTTACATAATACAAATCAAAGTAGGATACGTAAGAAAAATTAGTGCCTCGTGAGCTTTAAACCTTGTCCTCCTTAAATTTAAACATTTTGTGGATCTTTCAGTTAACCTTAATGATCGAATATAGTACTCTATATTTGCAGGGGCGGACCTAAGTGTATGGGTGGGTGAACGGACGCCCCCCTTTAAAAAATAATTTTTAGTGTAATTAATAGACAAAAATTACACTAATAAATTGATTTCTCTTCAGGGCTGGCCCAAAGGGCTTCAGACCCTAGTCCCAGGCCTAGGGCCACCTAAATTAAAAGACCTCCAAAATTTGGTGTGCTTTCTTTATACTAGGCTCAGTTATTATAAGATGATACACCGAACGACCGACTAAAAAGCCCTGCAATTGAAACAGCCCATTAGTTCATTACCCAAATTGAAAGGCCTACAATCATTAGCTATTATATGGTTTTTACCGAACACAATAATCACGCATTTTGACTTTAAATGGTTTTTACCGGCTATACTGATTTGTCGCCATCATTTTATACTCTGTCACTCGGGTATATCATATTGCCATCCCGGCCTTTTGCGTGTTTCTGATTTTATATCTCGTAACTCACGTTACAACGTGGTTACATTCTATGTCACTTTTAGTGACCGTAATCACATCACATCTTTTTTTTAAGTTTATGTCGACTTTTCATTGTCGAAAATCTTTCTTTCGAATGTATCGTTTCACACCTATCGGTGTTAAAACCTATATCCTTTAGCTATTTCCGAGTTCGTCTCATAATATTCATATTTGTTAAAACGTTGTTTCTTACTAAAACATAATTTTAGTTTAACGTTTTTTCCCTTTAGCTTATGTTAATTTACTCATATCAAGGAAATTGGCAACCAATAATTTGTTCCTTTCCGTTCTCGTTTTACACGGGGAATCGTAGCAAGTTCCCTCGCTTTACGCTATTGACCCGTATGTTCTTTCACATAGCCTCACAAGCTTTTTCCATAGATTTCCACCTTCTAAGGCAAAACCCCCTTCAGTTCCTTTCTTTTGGTCCCGTAGACTTAATCCTTAATTATAATCCCATGGGTTATGATGATCCCGTAGATCATCTTCTATTCAAGTCTTTATTCAATTGTATATATATATATATACATACATATATATATATGGCGTCAAGGCACCCCTTTTTATGTTTAGAATTATTTACCTTTGTTTTTTTTTATTCCATTCGACCTTGACCGTAGTCTAAGGCTACATTTGTTTTCTTTCGAATTATCTTTCTGACTTTATGAATTCTGACGTCATTTACACGTCGGTTTGTCCTACACTTACCGTTATCCGGTCTTTACCTGTACTTCTTTACGAGCCATTACCCGGGTTCTTTATCTTAATGTTTTTAACATTCTTGTTTCGTTAGTTTGCGTTTTTTTTTTCTATCTACATTCCTTTACGACCCATTACATAGGTTCATTAATATTCCGCGCTTCCATTATTCGGTTTGCGCTTATTTGTACTACCAATTTCTTATACTTTATTTATCTCGTTTGACTTATTCGTGTGAGGTTTCATCACTTATGAACGTCAAACTTCGTTCTTTATTCGACCCGTTCAACTCTAAAATAGTTGGCCCATGTTAACCGCCCCATTAGCTCGAGTACGGGAATTACGTCCAACAATCACCCCTAGTTTCTGACTCGAAATAGGCAGGCCTTCAATTCAAAACACGTCTTTTTTGCTTCGATTCTTTTGGAAGTTCTCTTGATCTCTAGCCGTGTTTTTCGGCTTCTTCCTAGCTCAAACATTCTTGCGACATTGTACTTCACTAGTCCTTTATCCGTGACTTGTCCTTTGGTCATAAGAACTCGCACCGCCATTTACTCGGCTGAAACACTAGGTTTATTTTATCACTACACGTTCCCATAAAATTCAGGCTCATCTTCGATTCAAAACTACAGTCAAACCCAAACTCATTCAACTTGTTTAACCAAAAAAACGACATCTTTGCCCTTTCTTTTCTTGAGTTTAAAAGCATCACCCAAAAAAAAACAAAGAAACTTGTTTTCTTGGATTCCCGAGGTAGCCACAAAAGTCGCAACCAAAGAAATATGACTTTATTTGTTTCCTTTGAAGTTTGAGTCAGCCACTAAAGTCACACCAATGTGAATTTTGTTTTCTTCTTTGTTCGCAAAATAGAGGTAAACAAAACCAACAGAAACAATGACGCAACTAGGAGCAATCAAACCACTTCTTATTCAGTTACAAATAAATCCTATGTTGAAGACTCTACGAACTTGGTTGACTATTGTGATTTCCTCCTGCGGTGGCTTGGTCTTGATGGCGTAGGCGAGTGGTGGAAGCAATCTTCTTCCAGGCTTTGTTTTGGTTCCTAGAATTGATAAACAAGATCCACGACTTTCGAAGCAATTGGTGGGCAATCTGTAGATCTCCTTCGGCGTCTTCGATCTGTTGGCTCTAGATCTCACTCGGTCGACTATAATCGGCCCTAGATCTCCCTTTGCCAAAAGTGACCAGCCCTAAATCTCTTAACGACGGCGACGTGCTTCCATGCAACGACTTGATCTTGGTATCAATCCCAGGTACCTTAAACCTGGCCCTGATACCAATTCAAGTATCAGTCGAACAATCAAACCAAATAAAAAATATATATAAGAATTTAAATTGAATAACTTTCAATCTTATTAATCAGAAAATAACTCAAAACTGAATATTTTTCTCTCAACCTTAATCACAACTTTGATGAGGTTATATAGGACATAACTTGGTTATAATTAGAGTAAGCCTCAACTTCCTAACTAGATAATAATAGAATAATCTCACATGTTTATCTAACATATGTATTATGAATTAAATATAACTCTTTTAATTTATCTCTAATTAGTTTAACCAATTAACCCTACTAATCCATAAGCTCGAATTAGTCCGCTCATGTTAACCTCCCCATTAGCTCAAGGATGGCCCAACCCGCCTCGTTGACTCAGGTACGGGAGTTACATCCAACAACGAATACATATAGTAATATACGTGCACATGTAACTTTTGGAATTGAAACTCAGAATCACATTTAAAACCCCACTAAATCTTATCAATGAATTATCATACAAAAAAGTAAAAAAAAAATGACATTCTTTAGGCTTGCTTGAAATTCTTTTTTTTTTTTTTTTTTTTTTTTTTGACGGTAGCAGTAAAAAAACAAATATAAACGAAGGCTACAATAAATTTAATCAGTAAACAAACATAGATTATTTCTTTGTGCTAATTGGGCTTGAGCCAATTATAATTTCCATGTTTATTGATCCTTTTTTAATAGGCTAACCCAATAAACATCACAACAGAAGATGAGCCAGAGATGACCCAATGGTTAAGCCCGAAATCCCAAAGCCTATTATCGGCCCAGTTTTTATTCCAAAAGTTAGGGGCAATTTAAACATATTGCCATCATTCTGCTATTCAATAAAATATTCTGTATGGTGTAAATTAGTGAAAAAAAGAAAGCAAGTAAATATGTGTGGCTATACATATTGTCTTTCTTTCAAATATAAACAAAATAAAAATTGTTTTCACCAAATTTTATAAACCAAAATACATTTATTGGACTTCAATCTTTAAAAAAAATGCCATTAAATCTAGAGTATACTCTTTTACATTTTTACACACCGTCAAGATTTTTTTGAACAACAAATTTCTTTTATTTCCTGCTGTCTATGGACTTGAACCCAAGACCTCCCCCTCTCCCAAAGTGTTTAAAAACTTCGCCTTTACCAGTGGACCACCACCCCATTGGTACACATCGTCTAGATATGACAACAACGTGTCAACAAAAAAAAGCATAGGCAAACGGGTTGCGTCCCCTTATGGGGTTATGGGCCGAATCGTTGTGAGACCAAAGGGTCTCAATGCAAAGGTAACCTTGCAGAATTTGACACGCTATTCTAAAGGTTTGAACTCAAGGGTAGCATTGTTGTCACTATCTAGCTTATACAAATTTTTGGTTGATTGTATAAACTAAACTTAACAGATAAAATAACTAAAAACAAAGCGACCACGCAAAAAATGAGTTTAAATCAGTGTTAAGAAAGATTTTTATACTTACTCAGAATGACTAAACCTAGAAAAAGTATGCACTTAGGTTGATTTTATAGAAAGTATAGATTATTGTTAATTGTTTTCTTCTCCTAATACATTATCTTTTTGGTAAGGCAATTTGGATTTTAATAATCCGAGCTTGCTGTTTTTAGCCAATAATAATCCAACTGAGTTTATTCCCGATAGTGGTCCCACTTTTTTTTTTCCAAATTACCAACCGATGTATTAGGACTTTTGATCAGAACGAGGATACGGGTCGATTGATGTAAAACTTACCTTGAAACAATGCTTCAAACGATGAAAACGGTGCTTCAATTCGGGTGTTTAAACTTCCAATTAATAAAAATAAAGCCGTTTGGAGCACCTTTTCGAGGTAATTTTTACATTAATCGGCTCGTATCCTCGTTCTGATCAAAAGTCATAAAACATCTGTTTGAAATTCGGAAAAAAACTTAACTCCGTTAAGTTATTTTTAACGGCGAATCATTATACAAACAAAATGAAAAAAATTGGACCACTGTCGGGAGTAAACTCAGTTGAGATTATTATTGGCAAAAAATAGAAACACTTATTTTTTGGTGACCCTAACTCTTAGCCTAAGTTGATAAGCGTGCGGACTGTCCCTTGGTTGCTCAAACAATTCTATGTGATATATCAACACATTCCTCATGTATGTGTTAAACTAGTTTTTGCCCCGCCCGCATTGCGGGGCAATAAGCCGAATATTTCTCTCTCATAACATGTATGTCTGTACAGAGGGCAAAATCGTAATTATATTTTGAACTGGAGGCGAAATTATAATTTTAAACTGAGAGCAAAATCATAATTTTGAGCTAGGGGGAAACATAATTTTATTTTAAACTGTGGGCAAAAACGTAATTTTGAGCTGAGGGCAGAATCGTAATTTTGAGCTAGAGGAAAAAACAACATTTTATTTTGAACTGGGGGCAAAAACGTAATTTTAAACTGACGGTGAAACCGTAATTTTAAACTGGGAACAAAATTAAAAATGAGTTTTTGAACCGAGGGAAAATGTGTAATTTTGAACTAGGGGCAAAATTATAATTTTATTTTGAGCTGGGGGTAAAAACAAAATTTTAAACGAAGGACGAAAGCGTAATTTTAAACTGAGAATAAAATTAAATAAAAAATGGGTTGGTCCAATAGGGAAGTGTCACGCAAGCTGTCTGGCACTATTTCCTCAACTTGAAAATATTTGAACTGTGAGCAAAAACGTAATTTTGAGATGAGGGCAGAATCGTAATTTTGAGCTAGAGGGAAAAACAACATTTTATTTTGAACTGGGGGCAAAAACGTAATTTTAAACGGATGGCGAAACCGTAATTTTAAACTGGGAAAAAAATTAAAAATGAGTTTTTGACCCGAGGGCAAAAGCGTAATTTTGAGCTGGGGGCAAAAACGTAATTTTAAACGAAAAATGAAACCGTAATTTTAAACTGGGAATAAAATTAAATTAAAAATAGGTTGGTCCAATAGGGAAGTGCCAGGCAAGCTGTCTGGCACTATTCCCTCAAGTTATAAATGTATATGTAGTAAATATCTATCGACTTTATACAACATGAAATTTAAATGCTAGACGCTGTGTCATATTTTTACAAGAGTAAACTGCAATTTTACCCTCGGGGTTTAGGCCAATTGGCACCCTTACTCCCCCTAATGAAATAATTGCAATTTTACCCCCCAATGTTCGCTGTTATGTCGCAAGTTTACCCCCTGGCATCAAATTTGTGGACTGATCTGTTGACTTGGCGGTGAAATGACTATTTTACCCTTTTATTTTACCCCCCAATGTTCGCTGTTATGTTGCAAAATTACCCCCCACAGGTAAATTACTAAAATGCCCTTTCTTATTACCCCCTATACTTTGTGTTACGAAGCAGAATTACCCCTGCAACTTCCAAAACCCTTCCCGCCACCACCCATATTCCAAAACCCTTCCCCCTACAACTTCCAAAACCCTTCCCTCTTGAGCTTAAACGAGCTCGAGATAAGCTTGTTTAATAAAGAGCCCAAGCCCGAGCTTCACTTATCGATAACCATCCGGTACACCTCCGTCTTTATCGAACAGTCGTGTTCTGAACTCAGTCAACAATTCATCGTTACCAATCTCCGTGCACTGTCATCTTCTGACTGGTTATCGTCTTCATCATCGTTTATCATTATCCTTGTTCCGACCGTCCACCGAACACCGGTCATCGTCTCCGACGATCTCCGTCGATCATCATCTTCTCACCTCCGGCACCTCCGGCACCGAACACCATCACCTCTGGTTAAAGCCTCCACCACCATCATCCTTCATTTTCTTGTCACCTACAACCTGCAACAACCTTGAAATATGCCAAAACTAAGGGTAGTTCATTGATTCAATAGATTGATTACACTCAAGGAAATGAACACAGAGATAGAATGAGATGGGAATAAGATTACAGGAAGAGATGAGAAGAGAAGACAATCACAGTCATAACAATATTCATTCATGCCCCGTTCCCTATTCTCGTTGTGCTTATATCACCACTACCAACATAACCGTTCAATTTGTTGGGCCATTGGACTGGGCTGGTTGGATCTCCACTACCCTTGTCTTTTAAGGGCTTTTTTCCCTCTCTTCTTCATCGATTGCAGAGTGAAGGAAGGCACTTACTGTAGATCCGATTTGTTTGTGATAGATATATGAGTGAGGTGCAAAGAAAGTGATAACGGTTTGTTCAGGCGGCCATAGCTAGGGAGATTTCTCCGGTGAGAGATTTGGTTAAGTAACGCCGATGGAGGTTCAGATCTGTTCTTGTGGGTTGAAGGAAGAAGGGGGTGGGTGGTTGCGGTGGGGGAGGAGCGGCGGCTAGTGGTGGAGGAGCGGTAAAACGCCGATGGAGGTTCAGATCTGTTACTTGAAGATGATGATGATAATTTGAAGATGATGATAATGATGGATCTATGAGTATTTGAAGATGATGACGATAATTTGATTTTATAAATAATAATAATAATAATAATAATAAATATAGGGTAAGATTACCAAAAATACCGTTACCTATAAGGGTCAAACTACCGTTGACTGACGCAAGGGGGTAAACTTGCGACATAACAGCGAACATTGGGGGTAAAATTGCAATTATTTCGTTAGGGGGGTAAGGTTACCAATGGGCCTAAACCACTGAGGGTAAAATTGTAGTTTACTCTTTTTACAATTTTGAAAAATATCAAAAACTTCAAATCACAATAAATTAGTAAATTTCTGACAACATAGTAGGAAAAACTTTTGATGTTAGATGCGTAAGGTATATGGTATTTGAACACTCTTTGCATCTCGTATAGCTTATACGAGCCGTATAGTTTTTTCAATTTCCAATAAACACAACTGTTGTAAAGTTATGCCTGGCGATTGGTATATCCTCGTATAGGTCTATACGGGTCGTAGGCCCTACCCCGTACAGGCTTCGTATAAGGCTATCTAGGGCGTATTGAAGTAGTTTTTTTACATATATTTTCAAACTATATGTATCGTTTAACACGTATTAAGTTTTATACAGGTTTACATTTACTATAGAGTAAATTGTCATTTTAGTCCCTGAGGTTTGGTCCAAATTTAGTCCAAATAGTTTTTTTTCTCCTCTAGGTCTCTGACTTTTTCATTTTCTTGCCATTTTGATCACAATGCCTAACTGAGTCTAAAAATCTGGTTATAACCAGGGGTATTTTTGGCATTACTGTTGTGTAGTGATAACTAGGGGTAGTTTACAACATAATTTATAAACCTCATAATAATTAAATGCGAAGAATACCCCTGATTATAACCTGTTTTTTAGACTAAGTTAGGCAATGTGATCAAAATGGCATGAAAAAGGAATAGTCAGGGACTCAGAAGAGAAAAAACAAACTATTTGAACTAAAATAGCAATTTGGACAAAAATTCAAGGACTAAAATGGCAATTTACTCTTTAGTATAAAAATAAAATCATTGTTAAATTTAAAACTTTAGTATCGTATAATATAATATTGTATAGTAAAGTCTTATACTAGTCTCCATTTTATGTGCATTATTGCCCTATACTAGGCCATATAGAAATATTTTTATACAATATTTATCGTTATAGTATCAATATTTATTAGAAATTGAAAAGGTTATACACCCCATATAATCATATAAGAGTTGTACAAGGTCTATACGACTTATACGAAGCTTATAAGTGGAGGTTGGTGTTAAAGAAAAATGGGTGGGTATGTAAATAAGTGAGCCCATACGTAATACTTATTTCTTTATTTTTTAAATTCGTTAACAATGTTTATTTTATTCTAATTTTTTTTAAATAATTGAGCCCATACGTAATACTTATTTCTTTACTTTTTTAAATTTGTTAACTGTTTGAAAAAATATGATAATCGGTCAAAAGAATAGAGAGAGAAACATTGAACTCAAGGTGTTTGGGGAAGTACGTGTTTACTCATGAAAGAAGCCGATTGATCCCTTCATAACAAGTCCAAAATTTTGCACATAACTCAATGTTTGATCTATTGGGATAGGCGGATCACTCAATCCTAGTAATCTCGGTTGATATAGAAGTCACAATTATACAAAGGTTTACTTTGTCCAATACATATATACTTACATATAATGAAATTTGCGTTTAAAAATAATATACATACACACACATAATATATAGGGTCAAGATTTAGAGGAAAAGATGAAAAGTGTGAGAACGCTTATAGATCGTCCGATCAAAACAATCTATGGACTAGATTGGCGCGGTGACGTTTTCGTAAATAACATCAATTTTATTACGTGGACGCGCTTCATTAAGGGTAAAAGCGTCTTTTGACTACTCCAAACAAAACGCCATCTCATGAAAATAAAACGCCAAATAAAAATCACACCATTCTAACTAAAAACGTCATTAGATATAAAACGTCAAACTTAATTATAGTAAAATCCCGCCTAAAAAACCGTCAAAAAAATCCTATATATACAACTCATACCTTTAATTAAAAACACACACAAAAACACAAACGCCATATTTAATATATACCATTTCTCTGATAAACGCCAGAAAACCCAAACATCAAATATCTTCTAACCCAAAACGTTTATTAGAAATTAAGTTTGGTTGTCTGTAAGATTTCGCTCAATGTAATGGACAAAATCATTAAGTAAAGATGTTGTCCATTTCATTGAGTAAAATATTGTTGACTTATCCTCAACTTCCATCCAATTTATAACGCCAAAACATACAAAAACATTACTGAGGTTTGTTGTCAATAAAGTTTAGCTGTATGGGGTGGACAACATTGTCAGTTATCTTTCTTAACTGAGGATTAACAATGTTGTCCATCACCATACAGCAACACTTTATTGATTTTAGCATGATCAAATTTACAATTTTAAGATGGTTTATTTAGTGGAGTCTTTTTTCTCGGTAAAACGCCAAAAAAGATAACATTTTGGCTGAAAGGGTGTATACTCAATAACATTTTGCTACATGAGATGGAAAAATATTATAGAAAAAGAGGCTGATTTCAGACTTTGTGCTTCCAAACGGCGACAAAAAAACTATTTCAAAAAAAAAAAAAAAATCATACGACAGTCGAAACAGCCAGTGAAGATGCTTCAAAAGAAGAAAGAGACTGGTGACATGAAGATTTGGAAGATCAATATTTATTTTGTTTAATTTTCTTTTTCGGTTGATTGTTATGTAATAAAAACGCCATATCTAATAAAAACGCCAAAAAGCCAAATGCTTGTCAAAACGCCAACATGCCATAAAAAGCCACAAAAATTACCAAACCATAATAAAATTACTTTGGACAAGTATTATAAAAAACAAAAAAATAAAAATAAATAAATAAAAAACAAACTTGAAAATGTAACTAGAAACAGTAACTACAAATCAGTAATAATGAAGATAGGGAAAATTTATTATATTAGAATCTAAAACGCCAAACTTGAAAGATGAGACGTGTTACAAACTTCAGAGATAAAGCTTATCAAAAACAATAATTACAAACAGTAACTGAAAAGACGAATACTTTATTATAATAATGCACCGCCTAACTTAGGCGCCAAAAAGACATCCTATAAAATGATACGACTCAGCAACTTCCATTTGATTAAACCAAAAAAACAAATGCCAATACTAGTAAATACCACTCACTGTAAAACGCCAAAAAAATAAAAAAAATCAAAGATGGCTAATATGCTTTCTTGGATATTCATTATTGTTCTTCGTGAAGTTTCACTGAATGAATTGTTAGAAGAGGGGACTAACTCAGTAAGATTTTACTGCATGAGATGGACAAAAATTCAAGAAAAAGATACTGATGCCAGTCATATGACATTTTGTATTTTTTGTTATTGAAGAAGGCTTGGATGAGGAGAAGAGATCAATGACATTGAAGAGTGGGATGGTTATAAAGATAAAGATCAAGATAAAGAAAAAGCGAAAAACCCACTCACACGTCATAGATCTATGTCCCCAAACATCCACAAAAAAGCCACTTCAACAGACGAGCAGGCAAAAAAATCAAACCGATGGGTTTGTTAAGTTTTACATAAAACGCTATATATTCGGTGACAGTTCTTGTACTATTAAAGAAGAGAGAGACTGATGACTGTGAAGATTGTGAAGAGAGATCCGATTATGATTTTTAATTTATTTTTTTCGCTTGTATTATTTTTCCTGTGGTTGAAATATAATCTAACAATTGTAAAACGCCAAGATAACACAAACGCCAAAATGTATATAAAAAATAATAGAACAATGGGCCATCTTGTTTAAAACGCCTTGAAAAACATCATTCAGATAGATTTCCTGACCCCCTGGGTTCCAATGGCATACGATTTGAATAAACGCCAAAATGTTAATACAATGAGACCATTAAACGCCATTAATTATTGAATTTGGTTAACGCCAAAAATCTTAAACCCCAAAAATTAAAACAATATTGGGAAAAACGGAACTGGAAAAGCAGAAGATGAAAAGACAAAAAAGCCCCTCCGCCCTTCTCTATGTCGCGTGACACGTGTTGGGCCAGGATGCGTTCTCACCGTTCTCACACTTTTGATCGTTTTCTCCTGATCCCGTTTATATATATATATATATATAGAGAGAGAGAGAGAGAGGAAGGTTAAGGTACAATAGCTCTTAACGTGTGACCGGTACGACCTATAATTACTCACGTTCATTTGTAAATCACGCACGTTATAAACTCAAAAACCCTAATCACGCATGTTGAAAACATTAAATCACGCACGTTATATACCTATAATCACGCATGCCCTAACTCCCAGTTCAAAAGCACATCCCCTGTTCTACGGTCTGATACCATTGTTACTGAGCGCTGACTCCAATCGAATCAAAGCTTTGTCATGTTCCTGCATCCTCTGTTCTACGGTCTGAATCAAAGCTTGGTCATGTTCCTTCATCCTCTGTTCTACGGTTTGATTTCGAGACGTCATTTTGATGAAAATTTTCAAAATCAAAGATGAATTTGAACACAATTCGATGAAATTAACCGAATAATGGCCAATTTGAACTAAAACGAAAAGAAAATTGAAACAAATTGGACGAAATTGATTAATCCCAGACTACTTGAAACGAACACTAATCACGCATGTTGTATCAAATAATTACGCATGTTATGTTTTTGTCGCGTACCAGTCGCATGTTAACGAATATTGTATTTTACACACACTCTCTCTCTGTATATATGTGTGTGTGGAAGTTATTATAAAAAAAGGTTGAAAATTAAAGAATACTAAGAAGCGTTCAAAGCGTTGAGTGAAACAGATCTTGGGTTATGAACATAGTGTTATTTTATAATGTGTTAATCTTTATTGGTGTGTATCCTTAGAGATGGGTATATGCGTCATTTACCCTCATTTAATGTGAATTGATTGGCGAAAACAAAGTCGAAAAACTGTTTGAATTGGTCACCTTCTTTGAAAAAAAATCACATGGAAAATCATTCAAAAAATATTTATGGAAGATTTGAATAAATTTATACAGAGTTACAAACATAAGCTAATAGGGGAAGGTTCAAATTAAAACACTAGTTATTGTGAAAACTCGAAAACTAATTAAAAAAGCCAAAAAAACATACCAAATTTTTTTTTTTGCTAACCAATTTTCACAGGTTTTTCTATATATAAAAAAAAATTCCAAATTTTTTTTTTTTTTGTGTAGTGCACATGTGTAATACTACATATATGTATGTGTACTACAAATTTTTTTTTTTTTTTTTTGAAAAAAAGTTTTTTTTATATATATAAAAACCAGCGATTTTTATAAAAAAAATTGAAAAAAAAACTGTGTGTGTTTTTAGGCTTTTTTTAGTTAGTTTTCGAGTTTTCACAATAAAAGTGGTTTTCATTTGAACCATCCCCTAAGCTAATATGAATGCATCTTAAACTTTTTTGAAATTGGTAAACATGGTGCTTCATTCTAGTAAATAAATAAACATTGTTGCCTTTTCTTTTCTTTAGGTCATCATATAAAAACAATGACACATTTTACAAATCCATATGTTAGAAAATAATCTTCTAATGAACTTACAATTATGATATGTATCAAAGTTAATATATTATATAAATAGTTTCTTTTTTAACCAATAGACTTTACGTATTTTAAATTTTAAATTAAAAATATATATAAATAAATGTTAGCAAAGGGGCGTGGGTGTAGAGAAGGTAAGGTTGTCATTGAGACATTGATGGCACCCTCTAGGCATGGAGGAGCGTGTTTGATATATTGTCTAAAACCTTTCTTGGGTGTAACATTCTTTTATCAATTATCCATGAAATTGTGTCCCGTAATATAAAACTTATTATTTAATATTTAAATGCCTAATCTGATCTAACTTTTAGGACCGTGTGAGAAATACTGTACTAGGTTAATTAAGAAACTTAGGAAATATTTTTGATCACACATTTTGCTAAGACCGTCCGTAATGGGGCGATATGTACCGCTGGATTGCCCCATAGCGCCCCATAGCTCCCGGCCACACCGCTACGGCCGGCACTATAGGCTGATTTTTTTGTCTCCTCGCGAAAATCATCACGCCATGGCCCATCCTCCCCTACTTACACACATACATATACACATACATATATATAAAGCCCCATACATATATAACCCCACTACAACCTCTTGTAATATAAAGCCTCATAAGAGCATTCACATCCTAGGAATCAAAATCTGTGTGTGGGGTTTTTAAAATATAAAGAGTATAAAAAGTGGTTGTGAGTGGAGGAGATAGAAAATGTTACTGTTCATCTGTATATTTGGGGGATACTGTTCACCCACTAAAATTTTTTAATATATATTAAAAGTGGTTGTGAGTGAATGAGAGAGAAAAATGTAATGATAAATGTATAAAAATATTATTTAACTGAAAAGGAAAGAGAAAAAATATTTGTTTTTAGTGGAAATATATTGATATATGAGTTGTTTTTTAGTGGAATGTACGTATATTTTTAGGGGGCTGGATGTGAATGCTCTAAAGCCCCATAAAGCCCCTCTATTATGCATTCCGCCACTTGTTGCATAACGCCCCATAAGGGGCTTATGACTACACATGGTCTAAACTTTTCGTACTATATACATATGTATAGTTTGAAACTGACTATATACATATGTGTATAATTCAAGATTTGACAATATACATATATGTATATAGTCAACTTTAAACTATACATATGTGTATATTAAGAAAAGCTTAGGAAATGTGTGAATGAGAATGTTTCTCAAGTTTCTCAAATAGGATGGACTTCTCTTAGGATCCCTACCATATATATATATACTAGCATATAAACCCGTGTATCACACGGATTAAAAATAAAAAAAATAGATGAATAATGTTTTAATTTGTAAGTGTTACAAACTCGTGTAATACACACGTAAAATATAAAAAGAATGTAAATCATACTTCTATATAATCCAGATCACAGTTTAAAAAGTGTAATAATAGTATAATCTAACTATTATGTTTTTTCCAAGTAGTATTAAAGTAAGGATGGTTTAGTAAAAAAGATCTGATATTGTATTTTTATTTTACGATAATATAAAATAAAATACATTGTATTTATCTAATAATATTAATTAAATAATGCATCCTAATGTGGTTATTAACATATTTGAACTAAATTTATTATGTTAGTAAGGTTAAGGATTAATAGTATAAATAAGTCTAAATTATTAGGTTGAAGGAGAGAGTCAAACGTGACATTAATCGTATATTAAAAGTTAAATTAGATTTGATGTTTTGTTTGTAACTTTATCATTTTTATCAGTAATTAATAGTATAAATCATTTAGTTTTAGAAATATATGTGGTTAATCTTAATGATGTGTTATACTAACAACTAAGTTATTTTAATTATGCAAAAATAATTAAATTAGAGATATTAATAATAATAATAGTTTTGCTATAGATAAAAATAAACTAACGATCAAAGAGGCTTTTGATAAAGAATACTCATATTAAATACAAACATATTAAAAAATATAATAACCCTTAATCGTGTGAAATAGAGTCGAAGATAATTTTGACCTCTAATATGTAAAATCGTTATATTCAAGAGATAAAGTAATTCTTATATTTTTTATCTCTATATCATATAGTATAATTTATTAACCCAAGTATCATGGTATATCAATTTTCTTTTGAGGGAGGAGGTTTATTTAGAATTATTTATTAAAGTGGATAATGGTTATATGAGTAGGGATCCTGCGGAAAGTGTGTTTTCCTAGAAAGTGTAGGAAGCGATATGGGCCATTAGATGAGTGTGTTTAATGGCTTAGATCAAATGGATGACATTTTCGTAATATCTGAGTTATATAATTAAACTTTTAATATAGTGAAGGTATTTTGGTAATTGGACGTGTTTTATATCAGTCAAGAAACTGTCATATCAATAACCAATCCCTAAATTAATGCAATTTCCCCCCTCTCTCTCTCTCTCCCTCTCTAAACAACATCAAATCATCACCATCATCTCACGCAGACTTTGGTGGGGGGAATTTTAATATTCAACAACAATTCCATCATCCATATTAATACACACACGTAGCCATCTTGTGGAGGGGATTGATTATATTTTTTCAACATCACAAAAGAACATCAAGTCATCATCATCAAAGAAAAGGCGGCAGACTACTTTGGACCTTGGGGAACGATTTTTAAGACTTGATTCTTATTAATTTCTCATCAATATTTATATTATATTATAATGAAGATGATGATTTTAATTATGATTCAAGCCTTTGAAGATCGTTGTGGTGGTGGTGCTCAGCGACCAGAAGGGGTAGGCAGAGAGGAGCGGTTGGGTGACGTCGCCGCCGGCGATCAGTCAAGGGTTCCGGCGAGCCCTTTTCGAATCCAGGCCAGTCTCATTTAACTCCAGGTTACCCGATCCACTTTCATATTTTCGTTGTATGTTTTAAGGTTGATGTGTTTTACCACTTTAAAGTTGACGTGTTTTACCATTTTAAGGTTGATGATGACAGTGTGTTTTAAAATGACAACTGAATATGTTAATGATGACAGTGTGTTGAAGACGAAGACACTGGGTTGTGTTGAAGACGAAGACATGATTGGTGTGGTTGTTATTTTTTTATTTTTCTCTGGACGTTATGTTCAAAGTAGTGTGTTTTATGTTATATTTCCTTGTTTGCATTCCTTTTTTATAGTTGTTGGGCAAACTAAGTATGTATTTTAATATAAATGATCTAAATTGTTTGTTTGAAATGGATACAAATTTGTTAGATAGTAGATGTAAAATACAATGTCAAGAAATTCTCTAGCAAATCAAACAAAAAATCAAGTTTAATACTCAAAAAGGTATTAGTCTGTTTGCTGGTAAAACACAATGTCAAGAATTCTTCCAGCAAATCAACAAAAAATCAAGTTTAATACTCAATTATATTAGTCTGTTTGCTGGTAAAACACAATGTCAAGAAATCAAGAAATCCTCCAGCAAAAATCATTGTATGGATTGTGTGATCTCAATTAAAACTATTAAAACACAATGGTATTAGTCTGTTTGCTGGTAGAACACAATGTCAAGAATTGCTCCAGCAAATCAAACAAAAATCAAGTTAATACTCAATGGTAATCGTCTGTTTGCTGGTAAAACACAATGTCGATTAGTCTGTTTACTGGTAAAACACAATGTCAAGAAAACAAGAAATCATGCATCAAAAATCATTGCTAGAAAGATGTTGTATGATTTAAATTGAAACTGTCAATTTGAATTAAATGAGATATTTAGTTTCCATAATTTTCTGGTTAGTTAGTTATCCTAATAATATAATCCATAATTAAAATAATATTCAAATTACACAAATGCCCTTTTAGTTAAAATCCTTCAATGCCACATGTCGCGTTCTTATTGCTTCCTAAACTTTATAGGAAAAACACACTTTCTATCGAACTCCTACTCATGGTTCTTATATTAATTTATTATTATTATTATTATTATTATTATTATTATGGTTAAGGTAGGATAAGAAATTGCCACATGGCATTTTGGTGACAATATTGATGGAGAGAATGTCAAGTAGCATTAAATGGATTCTTTTATTAGTATTAGATATTAGATATATATGTGTATGTGTGTGTGAATTATATAGAGAAATCTCACTCTAGTTAAAGAAACTTAAGAAACTCATTTGTGTGGACACAAAAATGCCATGTGTTACAATTTCTAGCAGTCAACTTTTTTTTAAATATATGTACATTATTTGTCAAGAGAGGGAGGAGAGAGAATGTGTGAATATCTTACATTTTTCAGCGTTGCATTTTTTTGACATAAACGCTAACCCAATTGAGGTCAACGACAACGGTGCGAATGAGCAACCCAACTAGTTTTTCCACCATGAAGACTCAAGGCTCCTCTCCAGTTGTTTATTTCCATTCCAAGCTTGTATCAATTCCTTTTCTTGTTTTGACTATTTAAGTTACAATTATTTTCAATTTGGGTTTTAACGTTTCAAGTTAACATTATTTCGTATTTATTCCATTGTTGCAATCAATATTACGCTACGCCAATTGTTTTTCATTACATTTCATATCATGTCATTTTACATTGAGTAAATTTCATGTCATTTCATTACATGTTATCATACATCACGACGGAACTTGTCTCATAACTTAGGGAAGGTGGGCCATGTCTCATTTTTTCATAGGCTGACCACTTCCTTATAACACAAGATAGAGGTACTGTCATCATTTAGTCTTGCTTTCTGCGAATTCGAGACTCAAGCATTGGTTGTTGTGTTTGGTTATGTTTGGTAGATTTTAAGACGAGTCACATAGAACTAATCATGATTTGATAACAAAGCCAATGAAAATTTGACAAGGATATGGTGGATACGCCACTGTTACTTCCTATATATAAGTGTTTTTGTCAAAGGATCAAAAGCGTTGTTAGATTGTCATGAGAGGTTCTGTGTAAGCTTTGCTAAATAATAATACTAATAATAATAATAATAATAACCCAATTTTATTCAGTATTTAAGAAAGCTCGTGTTAGATTATGCTCTTTAGAAGAGTCTTGGTAACACCCGTCCCATCACACAATATTATCTTATTTAAATACTTAAGTATAGAATTACTAAATATTTACATAATAATAATAATTAATAATAATATAATTTGTGTTTAAGACTGATCGAGTTAGAGTTAGATTGTGTTTAAAAAAAATTTCGATAACACCCGACAGTACGCTACATTACGTGAGTGCGCGAGCCAGCTCACTAGTATCAAGTATGTATAAAAGCTTTTTACAAAAGTAAAGTAAAATAAGAAAAAAAAAAGAAAAGAAAAGAAAAGAGAACGAGTAAAATAAAATGTGGGTGAGTTGGAAACGGAGGAGAAAGAGGCATGTGGTATACAATAAATATACATTAAAACTTAAAGCCAGGTTGTTATATTTAGGGGGTAGCGTGGTCATGTCATTTTTCTTTAATTCCATTTTGATATATTATTATTAAATATTAAATATTAATTCAAATTTTGTCCTGCTTTATCCAACAGCCTAAAGTTGTCCTGTTTTGAAACGTATTTTTAAAACAAATACAATCATATTTAGAAGTTATAGAAATACAAGTCCATATTATTCTAAGATAAAGGTTAATTAAAACGCAAGTTTTAATCATTAGTTAGTAGAAAATGATTGGGATTAATGAGTATTGGACAGGACGAACCCAAGGCCTACAACTCCTTGAACAAAGGTACAATACTTACCATACCTTTATAACTAAACTGAAAATCATAATATATTTACACATATATGATGTATTGTTTGTGGGTAAAAGACTTTCAGTTAGCATAAAATACATATATGTATACCTAATTATCTTACATATACAAAAAGGACTTGAGGGAATAGTGCCAGGCAGCTTGCCTGTTGGACCAAATCATTTTTAATTTAATTTTATTTGTAGCTTAAAATTACGGTTTCGTCCTTTGTTTAAAATTACGTTTTCGCCCCTAATTCAAAATAAATTTATATTTTTGCCCTCGCTCAAAATTTATGCTTTTGCCCTCAATTCAAAAACCCATTTCTAATTCTATTCCCAGTTTAAATTTACGGTTTCGCCCTCCGTCTAAAATTACGCTTTTACCCCCGTTCAAAATAAAAATATGTTTTTGCCCTTATCTCAAAATTACGATTTTGCCCCCAACTCAAATTCACGTTTTTGCCCACAGGTCAAAACAAAATTATGTTTTCCCCCATAGCTCAAAATTTTGATTTTGCCATCTGGTTAAAATTATGATTTCGCCCCCAGTCAAAATATTTTTACGATTTTGTCCTCTGTACAAAATTATGATTTTGCTCTCATTTCAAAAATTACGATTTCTCCCCCAGTTAAAAATTATGATCTTGCCATCGTTTTACTTTTTTTTTTTTTGCAACACTATAGTACTGTTTTATTTTGCTTAGTTGACTCAATGTAACTTTTATTGTTTTAAGCAGTTGTCTAACACTCGCTCATTGGTCCTGACAAATTAGTATTTTACCCCTAGCTCAAAATTACAGATCTGTTATTGTTTCAATTTTTTAAACAAAACTATGGTAGTGTTTTCGTTTAATTGGTTGTCTCGATTTATTTTTTTTAGATCGTGTTACAAGTAGTATGTACAAGTAACCTAAATACATGCATACATGTTATGAAACTAAGAAATATTTGATTTAACACCCCGCAACGCGGGCGGGCATATGTGTAATTTTTATTCGTCCAGGCAAGCCTGGTACATGCTCATCTGTTCTGAAAAATTACAATTTTGCTACCAGTTTAAAATTATAGTCTTTCCATCGTTTTAGTTCTTTTTAGTAAAAGTATGATAGTGTTTTTGTTTTAATTGGTTGATTCAATGTAATTTTTTTTTGAGATCGTGTTATGAGTAGTATGTATAAGTAACCGAAACACAGACATACATGTTATGAGAGAGAAATATTTGGCTTATTGCCCCGCAACGCGGGCGGGACAAAAACTAGTTATATATATATATATATATATATATATATATAATACAAACATAAAGATGAACACTAGACGAGAAGGAGCTCCAAATTTGTGGATGAAGATAAAATGGGCGGTGGATGAAACTAGTTACATATATATAAAATACAAACATAAAAATAATAATTCTTAAAAACATTATTTGGAATAATAAAAAAACCCTATTTATACCAAAAAATAAAAAAAATTGTTTTTAAAATACAAACATAAAAATAATAATTCTTAAAAACATTATTTGGAATAATAAAAAAACCCTATTTATACAAAAAAATAAAAAAGAATTGTTTTTAACTTGTTTGTGTGTTTTGTGATTTTTTAATTAGTTTGTATGTTTTGTGATTTTTGAATTAGTATCTTGTATGTAAAGCTTATGTTGGTGTGGCGCCCTTTCATCCACTGGTTAAGCTTATGGCTGCTCGCTTAAAAGCAATAAAAGCAGCCATTAAGCCTTGGTGCGATGAAAGAAAAAAAAGTAACAGTGGTTTATTAATTGAACTCAACGGAAAGTGGAAGTATTGGATGTGAAAGCTGAATTAATTGATTTGTCCGAAACCGAGATAAAAAATAGTGAAGTCTAGATGAATACAATCAACGAATTGGATGAAAGTAGATTGGAAGATCTAAGACAAAGGGCAAAGATAAAATGGGCGGTGGATGGGGATGAAAACTCATCCACTTTTCATGGCATAATCAAAGGTCATTGGAAAACAACCGGATAAACGGGCTGAATTTCAACCATGTGTGGGTGTCTCAACCGGATGAGCTTACATCTGAAATCAAAGCTCATTTCGAAATATTTCAAGTAAAACACAACAAGCAAGGCCGAGATTCGTAAATGATGGCTTTAAAGTGCTTAATCTATCCCAATTGGTCTTGCTCATTAAACGTTTTTCGAGAGAAGAAATAAAAGACGCAATTTGGAGTTTTAGTGGCGATAAGACACCGGGACTCGACGAGTCCATGCTTCAATTCATAAAGAATTTTTGGGACATATTTGAAGCGGATTTTTTACTCGGTATTGGACTACTTTTACGTCCACAGTAAACTAAACGGGGATGTAATTCGAGTTTTATCACACTTGTACCAAAAATCTCAAGCGCTCAATCGATAAAAAAATTGGCCCAATCAACCTAATGGGTTGTATCTCAAAAGTGATATAAAAATTCCTCGCTTTGAGATTAAAAAGTGTGATCGGGTCGGTAGTTAGTGATGTACAATCCGCTTACATTGAAGGAAGAAGCATACTCGAGGGTCCTTTGATTGTGAATGAAATTGTGTCATGGGCGAAGAGGGGGAAACGCAAGGTTATGCTCTTCAAGGTGGATTTTGAAAAAAAAGCATTCGACTCCTTAAATCGGGCCTTCTTAGACTCGGTATTATTACAAATGGGTTTCCGGCATTATGGAAAAGTGGGTCTCGGGTATTCTTTCCTTGGCCTGTTCATCCATCCTTGTCAACGACTCACCTACTTTTGAATTCAACGTTCAGAGGGGTGTCCAACAAGGCGACCCACTATCTCCACTACTCTCCATAATCGCTATGGAAGCACTCCACGTTGTAACATAAAGGGCAAAGGATTTGGGATAAAACTCCATGTTTGGGTCCAATTATCTCTCATTTATTATATGCAGATGATGCCCTCTTTGTGGGAGAATGGTCATAGTCGAATTTTCACAACCTAGCGAGAATGTTAAGATGTTTTAACTTGTCATCGGGCTCAAAGTTAATTTAAAAAAAAAGTCACTTATATGATGTAGGGGTTGATAATGGCGAGATGTCTCGAATGACATCAATACTTGATTGCAAATCGGGTGTCTTTCCATTCATCTATCTTCGTTCACCGGTAGGTGCGAATATGGGACTTGTAAAATATTGGCGGCCGATTGTTGAAATTTTGAAAATAAGTTATCACAATGGAAGGCAAGAAAACTATCATTCGATTGCAGGTTAACACTAATCAAGGCGGTACTAGGAAATCTCCCGACCTATTACTTCTCTTTGTTTAATGCTCCCGTTGAAGTGGTTAAACGTTTAGAGAAAATCCGAAGGAAATTTCCATGGGGTGGGTGTATGTTGGAACTTATGAGATCGTTCATACTTGTACTGGATTAGCTTTATTATAGTTTGTAGCTTGTTTTAAAGTTTAGGGGCATATTTTGTAATTTGATGAAATTAGCAAACCTGACCTAGTGTAGATAAGATGCCAGCATAATTATAATTATGCTGGCAAGTCAGGATCTATAAATACCCTTGTAATGTTGCCCTAGCCAAGCTTTTGGCTCATTTTGGTGAATATTAGTGTTGTTTACATTCAATCTCTACTCTTGTGCTTAAATCAGATTTCCAAGGTGCATTATTGATTTATCTTCTTGTTTGGATTCAATACAACACTTGTTATATTCATCATACCATTAGCTTCATCTTCATTCTTGATTTTTCTTAACTTTTTCATAGTACAAACACCTAATCAATAGGTGTTTTGGACTAATACAATCAACCACTGTGATCCGGATTGATATTGGGATCTACAATTTGGTATCAGAGCCTTAGTGCTCTTGGTTGTCGTGTTTTTGTTAAGATTTTTCAAAGTTTTGAAGGTTTTTCAAATTTTTGGACTTAAAATGGATTGATTTGGTGTGTTTAATCGATGGGTTGTTGTTGATCTGTGATTAGGGAGTCATTTTGGACATTTTGATGCATAGAAACATGTTTTTTGAGTCGTTTTTGGGTGATTAGAGGGTTTTAGTTCGTGTTAAACCCTATGGTTGGTGAAGATAAGTTTGAATATAGCGAAAATATTTTGAATACAACGAACTCTTTTTTGAATATAGCGAACATGTTTTTGAATACAGCGAAGACATGTATGAACATCGCATAATCGTCAACTTCGCCGACTAAAACTCGAACAAAGTTATTGATTACCGGCGAAATAGTGCCAAGTGTCCCTATAGAGAATTTATCGAAGGCGACTTCGAGAACTGTGATAATGAACCACAACGTTTTTATCACGGTGTCCGGCGAAATAAGCCAAACTAACGTGTGTGTTTATTGTATCAGCGGAATTAGCTTCTTCGCTCGTGCAGGATTTCTCCGTGTACCGGCGAAGATGATTCATCGGCGAAGACAATCGGCGAAACTCGTGTTGTTCCACAAATCTTAGTCAGGTCTCCGGCGAAGTTATCTATTTCGCCGGCGAATTTGCTCACCACCAGTCTGTCAGCGAAATTAACTTCTGATCAGATTTCTTAAGTAAAAAACAAGTCAAAATGTCGGTGAATCAACTAAGTCCAATCGCTCAAGCTGAACTCGAGACCGGAACCACCACAAGACCACCAAAGTTGAAAGGAGCAGAAGATTTCGGTACTTGGAAGAATCGAATCAAGTCATTCTTCGAATTCACTGACTACAATCTATGGCTTTCTATCATCGCTGGACCCTATGTTCCAATGGTGGTTCAAGGAGATGTGATAATCAACAACAACGACCCAACAACCTTCACTGATGAAGACAAAGCCCTAATCCAACGCGACCGTCGTGCACATGCTGCCTTAACCATGGCTTTGTCAACTGATGACTGTAACATGTTTGAAGAATACATAACTGCTAATGAACTCTCGCACGCTTTGATCGAACACTACGAGGGAAATGAAGAGCTGATTGAGAGGAAAAGAGACATGGTGCAGAAGCAATACGACATGTTTGGTGGAATTCATGGAGAAAGCCTTTTGGATTATATTAGTCGCTTTCTGAATATGATGACCAAGATGAAGAAGGCAGGAAATCCTGTCACTAATCGTGCTGCCATAAAGAAGCTTCTGGATTCGCTTCCCTAGGAATGGAGTCTTCAGTTCATGATGATAAAAAGGGATTTCCTCAACAACCCAAATCCTGTCACTTTGTCTGATTTAATCAACACTCTGAAAGCTTTTGAAATGGACGTAAAAAACGCGAAATGAATACAACTGGTTACTCCCCAAAGGCAGCTCAGACTTCTACTGGACTGAAGAACGTGGCATTTCTAGCTTCAGGAGGCACCAGTAAACAAGCCTCCGAGATGTCCTACTTTAACGTTTCCGCAAGCGCGACAAAGGCTCCACAATCTAGTGATAAGGCTGCTGTGGTTGGTGATACTCAAGCTCTGAAAGTGTCAACTGAACATGTGGCACTTTTTAACATGTTTTTTAGTAGCTATGAAGCTTTAATGTCGGGAGAACTCAAGAAGGAGATGCTCACTGCTGAAGACATGTATCAGGTTGACCCAGATGACATGGAGGATATGGATTTGAAGTGGCAGATGGCTATGATCACTTTAAGGTTGAAGAAGTTTCAGGATAAGACCGGGAAGCGTGTGGGTCTTGGAAAAGCTGGTTTTGACAAATCTAAACTGAGATGTTACAATTGCAAGAATCTTGGTCACTTCAAGCGTGATTGCCCCTTGTTGAAGGAAGGAAACATTGAAGCCACTCCTGCTGTGAAACAAATCACTATCGAAGAAAACAAAACCAACGCGTCTCCCAACACACCAATAGCTCTTGTTGTTGAAGATTATGATTGGGGTGAAGAAATTGCTGAAGCCAAGGAACAAGTCAACAAAGCTTTCATGGCAAAGATCTCAAGCGGGTCGTCATCAAAACAGTTTGAGAAACAGACTGCTAGAATCCCAAAGGGGGATAACATTCCTGACAAGGGTCTGAAAAGCATTCTCATCTCCCCGGAGCCTGAGAAAGGAAATAATTATGAAGAAGCTGAAAAACCTAAGGAGCATGTTCCTAAGGAGTCATCTGATGAGAAGAAAGAAAAAGTCTCAGCAGCAGCAATGAAAACAGAATCCTCCAAAGAAAAAGCTGACAAAGACTTGGTAAATAGTATTCCACATAACTTTAAAGTAAAGTTATGCACACCAGCATGCGTTGATGTCGTGGCACATTACAAATCTCTTAATCTAGAATTTGAGAGGCAAAAAGACAAAGCTTTAAAATTTAACAAAGAACTTAAACAGAATGAGGCCGCATATCAGAGAAAGTTGAATTCAACTTTAGCTGAAATGCAAACTCTAAAAGAATTTGTTTTTAGAAAAGATTTTATCATTAACGATCTTACAGATAGACTAGAAAAAGCTTTGAACGAAAAGAATAAATTGCAAATTATCATAGACAAATGGAATGTTAGTCAGAAGGCCTTTACTGACATCAAGAACTGCCAACGACCAACGTATGTAAAAGATGGGATCGGGTATAAGGATAGGCAGGGAAATGAAAGAAAACTTTTCTTTCCACCACATAGCAAAAACTATGTGCCTATGCCAACTCCTCATCCCGACAATGATTTCATAGATGAAAAGGCCTCTGTAGAACAAAATGATTCTTTCAAAAATGAAACAACCGCTAACATTCCTAAAAGTAATGCAGATCCAATTGTGTGTAACGAAGATGTGTGCGATGAGGATGGAGACTGCGGCGGTTCAAAAATAGGAATAGGTTATTCAGGCGACAGTTATTCCACTGTTAACTGGTTCGCCTGGAACTGTTCTAAGAAAAACAATATTCGGGATGAATGTAATAATTTAATTAGGACGGATGAATGTAATGGCCGTGTGCCTAAATTTAAATCTTTGGATGACTTAAGGGCCATGTGCCTACATTCGAGACCCGTGATCGTGAACATGCTATGTTTGAATGTCATGATTTAAATTCTGCATTTTGTGATGATAAAAATGTCTGTGAATCTCATGTATTTGTGCCAGAATTGAAAAAGAATAGTTTTGGAAAATTCCTCACCGAGGAAATTCCAGAATTTATTCCATCTCGAACAGGTATGACAGATTCAGAAAAGAAAGCCGCTCATCGATTTCTTCAGACCGTTCGGATGTTCTTGCACTCTTCTGAATACTCAAGAGAATCTCATCAAATTTGAAGCAGTGGGTGACATTTGCTACTTTATGGGATATTCGTCCACACAGAAAGCCTATAGAGTCTACAACAAACGGACAAAGATGGTAATTGAATCATATTACGTGGACTTTTAAGAAGGAAATTACACCAACACCGGAAGCACCCCTGATTGGTTTTATGATATGGGTGTAATTTTCAACACCTTCGAAATTCCAGAAGATGTTCCAGAAGCAGAACCTGCTGAAGTTGCTCAAGTTGAACCTCTGTTTGATTCTTCAGATATTGGTGTAACTCCTTTCACTACCCGTTTCTCTCCATTTTCTGCTGATCCACTTTTCTCTGTGGACGAAGTAAATGGTGACACTTCGCCTGAGAAAACCCCTGAAAACGGTGCTTCTTCTTCACAGGCGAATGTGGATGAACCAACTCAAGAAGACGACCTTCCAGTAATCTACGTTGACGAACACTTCACCAACCATCCGCAGCAAATTGAGTCTCACACAAATGCAGGATACAAGACAAATCGCAATCATCCTCTTGAAAATGTCATAGGTGCAGTAGAAGAAGGAGTACGTACACGTGGTCAGTCATCAAGCATCAACAAAGGTCTCTATGCAGCTTTTCTCTTGCAATCCGTGCCTCGTGACATTGAAGAAGCCATTCAAGACTCCAGTTGGGTTCAGGCCATGCAGGAAGAACTATCTCAATTTCGCAAACTCAAAGTTTGGGAGTTAGTAGATTTACCTGAAGGAAAGTTTCCGATTGGTACAAAATGGGTCTTTCTTAACAAGATGGATGATCGTGGAGTAGTGATCAAGAACAAGGCTAGATTGGTGGTGCAAGGTTTTCGTCAGGAGGAAGGAATTGATTACGAAGAAGTTTTTGCTCCAGTTGCAAGATTGGAGGCAATCAGAATATTCCTGGCATACGCGTCATACAGGAATTTCAAAGTTTTTTAGATGGACGTAAAGAGCGCTTTTCTGTATGGGAAGGTAAAGGAAGAAGTCTACGTGTGTCAGCCTCCGGGTTTCGAAGATCCTCATTTTCCAGGTCGCTACTACAAGTTGGACAAAGCCCTCTACGGTCTTCACCAAGCTCCACGTGCTTGGTACGAGACTTTGTCAACTTATCTTTTGAAGTGTGGATACACCAGAGGAACGATCGACATGACTCTCTTCACCAAACGAATCGGAGAAGACGTAATGCTGGTCCAGATTTATGTGGACGATATCATCTTCGGGTCAACAAATGAGGAGTTATGTAAAGAATTCGAGACCGTGATGAAGGCAAAGTTTGAAATGAGCATGACGGGAGAACTCACGTTCTTCTTAGGGCTAGAAGTGAAGCAAAAGGAGGACGACATTCTTATTCATCAGGCTAAGTACATTCGGGATATTCTCGCAAAGTACAACATGAACGACTGCAAAGTTGCAAGCACCCTGTTTGCCTCTCAGACAGAGCTTACTCTAGATCCTTAAGGAAAACCAGTGAATAAATCCTTCTACCGCTCAATGATAGGCTCTCTGATGTACCTAACTGCAAGCAGGCCTGACATTATGTGGGCAGTCTGTCTCTGTGCTCGTTTTCAGACAAATCCCGAAGAATCACATGAAACCGCTGTAAAGCGCATCTTCTGCTATCTTAAAGGAACTCCGAAACTAGGTCTTTGGTATCCTAAAGATAGTAATTTTGATCTTATTGCTTATTCTGACAGTGATCATGCAGGTTGTAAAGTGGATCACAGGTCTGTATCAGGAGGATGTCAATTCTTGGGAAATCGTCTGATCTCTTGGCAAAGCAAGAAGCAGACAACGGTGTCCACCTCCACCGCTCAAGCCGAGTACACTGCGGCCTACAGTTGCTGTTCACAAGTTCTCTGGATACAAAATCAGTTGTTGGATTATGGAATCAACATCATGAAGACTCCTATATTCATCGACAATGAGGCATGTCTGGGAATTGTGAAGAATCCCATCCACCACTCCAGAACAAAGCATATCGAAATTCGTATTCACGCAATTCGAGATGCCTACGAGAAATGATATATTCAAGTGGTGCCAGTGGATACATGATGTGTGTAAAATGCAACATATAAATTACATCAAATAAGGCATAAAACTAACCCTTTTTAAGTACTAATATTGGAAAAAGAGTGTTTTTGTCTTCCTTTTATATTTTCAGGATTAAATGAGCTCAAAAACACAAAAGAAGCAAAAAGACAACTAATTCCAACATAAATACAAGGAAAGGAACATTAGTGGACTGCCCGACCCCTCAACGGCACCTTCCAAAGCAAAATAGAGAAGTCAGAAGACTGAACACGCCCCGTGCTCAGCCAGCACGGGGTCGTGCCCAAGAAGCAGCAGAAAAGACAAACCTATAGAAGCTTCTATTGCCCACCACGGGGCCGTGCCCAGCGGACACGGGGACGTGGCGAAAGTACAGCAGGCGCATTAATTGTAATTGCGAATTACAATTAATGAGGAGAGAGAGTGTCAGACGGGCACGGGGCCGTGCCCAGCTCTCTGTTCAGCCTATAAATAGGAGTGCTTGGATTCATTTCAACTCATCCCTTGGCACACCACCTCTCTCACACTTCATCCACCACCCACCACCATCACAACACCATCATCCACCACCATCATCCATTGTCCATCGTAGAGTGTGTGAGTCGTCTCGGGATCCAAGATTGATCGTAAGAGTTCTTGACAATCAAGGCCATGTTTGCCTAAGTCTCTTACATAACTTGGTGAAGACAAAGTGTCTAGTATAATACTTTTTATTTCTAATCTTTTGCACTTTTTATTTGGTTTTGTATTAATGACTTTAATAACTAGTTACTTATGTTGAAGGTGATCTTTCCTTATCGTTTGTCCATGGTGTCTTGGCATTATTTTACTGTCTATATAAAATAAAGGATTTTCACCATTCATATCTCCACGGTCTATATGGAGGTATGTTGGCTACCTGGTCGGGGGTTAAGGGAACGGTTTGGTAAAGGTCTTGCCATTGTTCAGCGTTTAGAGGTCCTGCAATGGACCTGGGTCAAATTTAGTAGGACCTCCTTCAATACTTCACGGTATTGGATGGCGGGGGTCCAAACTCTTTGATCCCCTCATAAGTTAACTACTATTAATACTATAACTCGGCTATTTAGGACTGTATCCCTGCTGACTCAGACTACTTAGCCGAGGGTAACGTCACCGCCAAAAGCGGGGCCTACCACAATACTACATTAATAACTTAATTCATTATCTTCCAATAATCCACCCTTTTAGGATTGTATCCTTGCTGACAAAAACTACTGGGGTGAGGGTAACGTCACCTTCAAAAGAGGGGCCTACTACAATAACTAAGATAATCTCTTAATTATGTGCAAAAGTGCGGAAATAATCAAAGGTTATACTAGATACGAGTCGGAACCAAGTGATTCATCTTGTCTATCTGTTTTTCTTTTATTTTTATTTTTCAGCATTTTAGTTAGGTTTTATTTTTCTTAGCTTAAAACATTTTTCTAACTTTTTATTTTGATTAGACGTTGAGGATAAACCGGTACTAAGAGCTCTTGTTTCCTTGGACGACCTCGGTATCTTACCAACACTATACTACGCTCAACGATGGGTGCACTTGCCCATATGTGTGTTTAGTGTTAGTGAAATATCGTGTTTTATAAATTTAAAACTTGGCTAAAATAAGTGTTAAAAAGGGCTTAAAATATACACCTAATATATACGACACTTCACACGCATCAAGTTTTTGGCGCCGTTGCCGGGGACACAAGGATTTTAAGAAAGTTAGGAATCAACGGCCTAATCATCTTTTATTTTTCTTTTTATTTTTTTTGGATTTTCTTAGTTTTTTAGCTTCTGCAGAGCTCAGCACGGGCTGTGCCCGCTGAACACGCCCCCGTGCTCAATCATTGGAACTGGCAATCCTGTTTTACGTCAGACAGTAAGTTGAACACGGGGCCGTGCTCACTCAACACGCCCCCGTGCCCAAGATTCACTTACTGAAAACAGAATCGTTAGATCCCGGCAGTTGGTAATTTCTGACACAAACATGAGTGATAGTAATTGTTTTTACTTTCGGCACTCTTATGGTACGTGGTGTCAATTATGTGGTGGCAAACATGAAGAAGTAAAATGCTACTTTCTAAATTATAGGCCCCACTACATGGACCCACCGACTTCTTACAACCTTAAGAGGAGCGAAAGTAAAAACAAGCACTATTTCTCCCTCGAATGCGCCCAGCCAGATATTCTAGGGGAAATGCTCCTTGACGAGTTATTTCACCTAGAAAAGCTAATTCTGAATTGGTTAAAAGAGCTTAGGAAGGATTTTATTGATCCACCCCAAGACGATAACCATGAAGAAATATTGGAACCGCATTCCGACAACCTCGTTGCTCCCGAAAATGCCTTAGTACCTAGCAAAGACTTGGACGATAGTCGTCCCTGTGTCGATTGTGCCGTGAAGGACTCTCCATCGACTTCGTTCGATGCATACATAGACCTGAGCGATTTGGCATACACCTTCTTTAACGAGAGCCCGGTAAAGGGGTGGACTTGTCCACCTAGAATAAAAATAGGAATTACCCTCACCGACAACCTCTTGCGTTCTCGCCTTAGTCTAGGACAATTAAGGTATCTTAGGCACTTTGGGGTTGTTCCAACCAGTAAGGAACCACCCGATTTCAAAGAGACCCTTAGAAGTAGCAAAACTCCATAAAGCAGCCTCCAGACACGGGGCCGTGTCCAGGTCAACACGCCCCCGTGCTCACCAAAAAGATTCTCTGCTGATTTGGTCAGAATACGGACAAAATGTGTCAGGATTTCCTCTGAACACGGGGCCGTGTCCAGTCAACACGGGGCCGTGTCCAGTGCACTGTCGTTTTCTTTAAATGCAGCCTGATTCCTGCTCATTTTTGACCACTTCAATTGACAGAGATTCCAAAGAAGGTTCCAAAGGAACCTCACTCATACCATCCTAGGTAAGTGCTAAAAGAAGGTTCCAAAGGAACCTCTTGTCCCTTCCACTTTTACTCATTTCCTCCTCTTTCAAAATTTTTCAAAATTTCCTCCATGGAAGCTTGGAAATCCCTTGATTCCAACCCTCTATGTGAAGTTTGTAAGATTATTTGCTAAGGATTCTTGTTTAAAGTTAGTTGTATAACTTTATTTTAAATTATCTAAGCCTAAAAACTAGCTAAAAATCATGAGAATAATTTAAAACTCCAAGACTCCTTAGCATAAAATCCTGCAGACAAATGGACACGGGGCCGTGCTCAGCGAGCACGGGGCCGTGTCCGGGGATCTGTTTTGTAAAACTTTAGCTTTCTTCGGTTTCCTTCGCAGAAAATGGCAAGCAGAACAAGCGGATCATCTTCAAGAAGTAACCGACAAGGGAGGAGATCTTCAACAGCAGAAGACTCTCTTGTAAACTATGTTTACTCTCTAAGGGAGGCTATTGATGAAATGACTGGAGTGGAAGAAGCATTGGTCGACCGTATCAACCATCTTACAGTGGGGCTGGAGGGCTGTCTCCATGAAGTAAACCTCTTGCACCAGAGGTTGAACCTTCTCGCCTCCCCGCCTTTGGTACCTATAATAACCCAAAGGGCGTGGAACGTGGTACCCGAAGTTGTCATTCCAGCCGAATGGTACGCCATGCACCAAGAGCCTCCGCGAAGAGTGGTGCAAGGAGTCCCGGTGAATGTTCCCCCTCAACCACCAGCTGCGGAGGAAAATGAAGCCGCATTCTTCCTTCCTAGGGAAATCGAAGAATGGCTTTAAACAACGTTTAGGGAAGAAATCATTCGGCTAAAAGTCCTACTATATCGGGAAACTATTCTCGAAATTTTCTTAAAATAGTAGAACTTCTTATGATAACCTCGTGTACCTGCTGACCTATTTAGTTAAGTTTTAATTTTATCTTAATTTAGGACTATGTAAGTTCTCTCTATGATGAAATGAAATGATGGTTTTAAGGTTTGGATGGTTTGTAATGAATAAAACACACTCATGGTGGTAAAGGATGAAAAAGGGAACGATAAAAATGAACCCATGCACAAGAACGAGGCGACCCGACAATTCTCTCCATTTCAGAAGGTTCAACACGGGCCGTGCCCAACCAACACGGCCCCGTGCTGAACCCCCTGCAGAAAAACGCCCAGTTCAGGTAACTGGACACGGGCCGTGTTCACCCAACACGCCCCCGTGTCCAGACTTCTGTTTCTCTTGTTTTAATTTTGTTACTGACACTTGAACACGGGGCCGTGTTCAGCGCCCGGTAACACAAATTTTTGCTTTTTAAACACTATTTTACACATCTAATCAACCTAAAAATTTATTTTTGGGACACATTGAGGACAATGTGTAATTTAAGTGTGGGGGGGGGGGGGATGCTAAAACCTTGAATTTTGCAAGTCCTAAATACAAGCCTTACACAAAACTCTATTGGAACCGCTAATCACCCCAATTTTTTTTTCAAAAATTTCATTTTTTTACTTGTCTAGGTTTAACTTGGGAAATTCAAGTTCTCAAAAAGGTTATATTTTTACAAATTTACAACCGATAGCGTAGTGATAAAAAGAACCAACATAGGAAAATTATGAAAAGGCATAGCAAACTTAGTTAAAATTTGATTATATATACTTGATCACATAAAAACCCATTCCCACAAAAGTGAGTTTTGAGCCTTTATTGAGCACAATTACATATCATTAAAACTAAATGCTCATTTTTCGTTTCTTGTGTGAATAGCCGCTTGGTTCTTACGACTCTAGAACTTGCCATGACGATACATTCCCGGTCCTTATCAACTTAAACCCAAGTAAGTAAATGATGGAGGCATTAGGACTAACCCTTTTTTTTATTCTACACCATTATTTTTCTTTTTCTTTTACCACCTACCCAAAAATCCCCCTAGTTAGCCCCTTTGAGCCTAAACCTTTTCATTTCATCACCCAAACCAAAAACCCTTTTTCCTACCAAAAACCTTTTTTATTTTTAACCCTTTGTTTTAGTAACAAGTTCGTTTTTTCGTATAAAAAAAAATGTGTGTTGTTGATGAAGCAAAAAAAAAAAGAAAAACAAACAAGTTCATCAAAAATAACTTTGTTTGAATAAAAGCTTCATCAAAATAAAAAGTTGCAAAAAATAGAAAATCTTACGAAAACCGACACTTGTTACGCTTTTCGCCCTTTTTCTACTAACCACTAACCCAACCACCTACCTTTAACCCAAGCCTAACCCTTAACCCACAAAGTCCTCTTGATATTTACAAAGGTATAAAAGTTAAAAAGGAGGATGATTGATTGCTTGGCAAGCTTATGGTAGGAATAAGTTCCACGCCGCTCTCGAGTGATTCACTAAAAATACACCTTCGGCCGAGTGTGAGTGATTTCTCCCGTGAGGTATGTGAACTTGTATATAAATGGAATTTTAAAAAAAGCATGTTATGCCCAAATAAGTAATTTCTCCTATGAAACGTTCTAAATAAATCATTACGAATAGGATTGTAAATAAATAAAGATAAAACCCAAAAAGACCTTGGATTCCCGACACTCTACGACAAGCCCAAAACCTTCTCTTCTACCTATTCCATTTGGGAGTGTAAGCCACATATTAAAGAGTTTTGCTTGAGGACAAGCAAAAGTTCAAGTGTGGGGGTATTTGATGTGTGTAAGATGCAACATATAAATTACATCAAATAAGGCATAAAACTAACCCTTTTTAAGTACTAATATTGGAAAAAGAGTGTTTTTGTCTTCCTTTTGTATTTTCAGGATTAAATGAGCTCAAAAACACAAAAGAAGCAAAAAGACAGTTAATTCCAACATAAATACAAGGAAAGGAACATTAGTGGACTGCCCGACCCCTCAACGGCACCTTCTAAAGCAAAATAGAGAAGTCAGAAGACTGAACACGCCCCGTGCTCAGCCAGCACGGGGTCGTGCCCAAGAAGCAGCAGAAAAGACAAACATATAGAAGCTTCTATTGCCCACCACGGGGCCGTGCCCAGCGGACACGGGGACGTGGCGAAAGTACAGCAGGCGCATTAATTGTAATTGCGAATTACAATTAATGAGGAGAGAGAGTGTCAGACGGGCACGGGGCCGTGCCCCACACGGGGCCGTGCCCAGCTGTCTGTTCAGCCTATAAATAGGAGTGCTTGGATTCATTTCAACTCATCCCTTGGCACACCACCTCTCTCACACTTCATCCACCACCCACCACCATCACAACACCATCATCCACCACCATCATCCATTGTCCATCGTAGAGTGTGTGAGTCGTCTCGGGATCCAAGATTGATCGTAAGAGTTCTTGACAATCAAGGCCATGTTTGCCTAAGTCTCTTACATCACTTGGTGAAGACAAAGTGTCTAGTATAATACTTTTTATTTCTAATCTTTTGCACTTTTTATTTGGTTTTGTATTAATGACTTTAATAACTAGTTACTTATGTTGAAGGTGATCTTTCCTTATCGTTTGTCCGTGGTGTCTTGGCATTATTTTACTGTCTATATAAAATAAAGTATTTTCACCATTCATATCTCCACGGTCTATATGGAGGTATGTTGGCTACCTGGTCGGGGGTTAAGGGAACGGTTTGGTAAAGGTCTTGCCATTGTTCAGCGTTTAGAGGTCCTGCAATGGACCTGGGTCAAATTTGGTAGGACCTCCTTCAATACTTCACGGTATTGGATGGCGGGGGTCCAAACTCTTTGACCCCCTCATAAGTTAACTACTATTAATACTATAACCCGGCTATTTAGGACTGTATCCCTGCTGACTCAGACTACTTAGCCGAGGGTAACGTCACCGCCAAAAGCGGGGCCTACCACAATACTGCATTAATAACTTAATTCATTATCTTCCAATAATCCACCCTTTTAGGATTGTATCCTTGCTGACTCAAACTACTGGGGTGAGGGTAACGTCACCTTCAAAAGAGGGGCCTACTACAATAACTAAGATAATCTCTTAATTATGTGCAAAAGTGCGGAAATAATCAAAGGTTATACTAGATACGAGTCGGAACCAAGTGATTCATCTTGTCTATCTATTTTTCTTTTATTTTTATTTTTCAGCATTTTAGTTAGTTTTTATTTTTCTTAGCTTAAAACATTTTTCTAACTTTTTATTTTGATTAGACGTTGAGGATAAACCGGTACTAAAAGCTCTTGTGTCCTTGGACGACCTCGGTATCTTACCAACACTATACTACGCTCAACGATGGGTGCACTTGCCCATATGTTTAGTGTTAGTGAAATATCGTGTTTTATAAATTTAAAAATTGGCTAAAATAAATGTTAAAAAGGGCTTAAAATATACACCTAATATATACGACACTTCACACGCATCAATACAACACAGCAACGGGCTGACATTTTCACGAAAGCCTTTGATAAAACTCGATTCAACCAGCTGGTAACCTGGTTGGAAATGGTTAATTTCCTTGAATGGAAGTGAATCTTGTTGTCCAAAATCGTTCGTAAATACTCCATCTTTTGTCCATTTAAAAAAAATCGTTTGTTAAAAGTAAAAAAAGTATCGCAAAACGTTGCCTTCCAAAAAGATTTTCTGAACTATAAAATTTCATTTTCGGGCAATGGACTTTCGAAAATAAAGATTTTAGGGGGATATTCCAGAAAATCAAAAATTAGATGCTTGTGTCTGACTCCTGTTAGAGGAAATGATAGAAAATTGCTAACACTTTGTCATTTCTTGAAAAACAGAAAACAAAAGAAATCGGGGTACCAAGCAACGACGTGTCGGTAGATTCAGCAACACCAACGAGTAAACTACTGTTAGGGAGCAAAACATAACATCTACACAAGGATTCTGGCTTTTCTCAGGCATTACGCATCATAGTGGGTAACACGTTGCGGCATATGGCTTAATGGTCTTAAATCTTGCGTTGATAGATTGCCAAAGTCTGAGATCTCGGGTCTTTATATTGGTTTTTCATTCTGGGATATCATAGTTGTTCTTCTGCTGCATCCAGATACATGCTGACCTAGACGCTATGATATCTTTTCAAAATAAGTGCCAAAAATGGCCAAAACCTTAAAAATGGATTAGTTTGGTCTCTCTGCTGTACAAAAGTACTGACCCGTTCACCAAACTATCTATCATCAAATCGTACCAAATCTGGTATCTGTCTCCACCCTCGGTAGTTTTCGGGATCTCTGCTGTACGAAAGTACTGACCTGATCTCCACTCTATCGTTGAAAAGAATGAATCCAATATACTCACCTGTTATGAGGAACCTTTGTGCATACCTTGATCGCGGGGGTGTGTCCTGATGTGGGACTCACGGGCGTAATGATTCTATTCTCAATAGCTTGTGTGGGGGCCATAGAAGTCTTGTCAATATTACTGAAAACATGATAACCGCGCTCTCCGAAGGCATGTTGAAAGAAGGATGCATGGATTTAAGCGGACAAACATACTGGCAGTTTTTCTTGTGCCTTGATTCGCTAATAATAATAATAAATAAGGAATTGACAACTGTTGACAATATGATCTTCTGCAGGTAAGTCGACGAGTGTCAAAAGAATCAAGAAATCAGCTAAAAATGGAACCTCCCGGAATTGAAAAACGAAGTTCGGAGTCAAAATGGCCCAAATTTTTCTCTAGTTTGTAAATATTTTATAATTTTTGGTATTTTGAACAAAAATGGGCATGTTTTTCGAGAAAGTTTGAAACTCACGAGCGAATTTAAAATTTGGTCTTTGAAAAAGGATTTGTAAATAGAGGCGGCGAAATTAAGATGCTGGCGAAATTAATAATTTCGCCAATTACTTTTAACCGCCTATAAATCTTCTTCAACCAACCACTTTTCCAAATTTTTCAAAACTCTTCTTTGTCATTCTCTCTAATCTATGGTTTGCATCACATATTTATTAAACATCAAGCAAGATTCATTCCTGTTCAAGGTCCATAGGTAATCGATGAATAAATCTTCTTTTACATCCCCTGCATTCTCTGATTCATGTCTTTGATCTATTGATTCACTGTTTGAATATATATTTTTGGGGCTTTAAGTTCAAGACCTCATATCTTGAATCGGTAAATCTTAGGTTGTTTTGAGAGAAATTATACCCTGGCATTGTT
>JARYGA010026460.1:0-16463 GCA_030545235.1 Helianthus tuberosus
ATACCTCTTGACATAATCTCTGACCATGATGGTCGTTTTACTTCACGTCTTTGGCAAACTTTTCAATCCACTATGGGTTCTCATTTGAATCTTAGCACGGCCTTTCATCCTCAAACGAATGGACAGACCGAGCGTACTATTCAAACCCTATAGGATATGCTCCGTTCTTGTGTCATCGACTTTGGTGGTAACTGGGATGTACACTTACCATTGATTAAGTTCTCGTACAACAACAGCTATCATTCCAGTATTCAGATGGCTCCTTTCGAAGTTCTGTATGGCCGCAAGTGCCGATCTCCTCCCAGCTGGCATGAGATTGGTGACAAGCAGTTTACTGGCCCTAAAATCATTCAAGAGACAACGGATATGATTCTTCAGATCCATGATAACTTGATCAAGGCTAGGAGCAGAAAAAAGAGTTGTGCTGACAATAGGCGTAAGCCTCTGGAATTTGATGTTGGTGACCGAGTCCTTCTCAAGGTATCTCCCTGGTAGGGAGTAGTTTGTTTTGGTAAGAAGGGAAATCTCGCTCCTCGCTATGTGGGTCCTTTCACGATACTCGAAAGGATTGGCAAGGTGGCGTACAGACTCGACCTGCCACAAGAACTAAACAATGTGCATCCAGTTTTCCACGTATCAAACCTACGTATATGCCTAGCCGACGAGGAACTGCAGGTTCCCCTTGAAGACTTGCAAATAGACGAAGCTGTACACTTTGTGGAGAAACCGGTCAAAATCATGGATCAAGGTGTCAAGCGACTGAGGCGCAGCAAAATTCCCATAGTCAAGGTTCGATGGGAAGGAAAGCGTGGCGCCGAATTCACTTGGGAACTGAAAAGTGAGATGAAGACCAAGTATCCTCAGCTCTTCGAGCAGTCTTCTTCTTAGATATCGAGGACGAAATCTCCTAAAGGAGGGGAGACTGTAACACCTGCGTCCCTAGACTTTTACCTTTTGTCACTTTTAGCCCCTGTACTACATGAAATTTGACACTTTTGATGCTTGTGATGCTTGAAACTTTGTGAGTCTATTATGCTATGATTCTTGATACTTAATACTTGGAAACTATGATTCTTGATACTTGATACTTGGAAACTATGATCCTTGATACTTGGAAACTATGATTCTTGATACTTGGAATCTAGATACTTGACTCTTGATACTTTGGTGCTTGACTCTTGAGGCTCGTGAAACTTGAGACTTGGTTAAACGAGGGACTGGAGTCTTGTCACTGGCGGAAACTATGGAAACTTTCGTGTTAATGATATAATCTAGTTATGTGATACTATTACCCAATAATACGTAACGCTTAATCTAACTCGCAAATCGAATCAAAGACGGGAACGCGGAAAAGATGGGATTGGCCGAGCGGCAATCCGATCGGATGACCATCCGATCGGATGACCAACCGATCAGATGGCCATTCGACCGAGCTGCCATCCGATCCGCTGCACACCGCCTTCACTCACTCTAACACTATAAATAGGCATGTCACATCATCATTCTCACTGATGTGACAGCCTCACTCGATCCAGACGCACACACTCCTCTTTTCTCCCATTTCTCAGCGATTTCGGTACGTTTTACACTAGATTCTTGTACATCTTTGATCTACACGTTATCCTCTACATGATTCTCCTTTGAAATCTCACTTTTCACCGTGAAAACCATGGGATTTGAGGTCTTGAAGGTGATGTCATCATGGCGGTTTGTACCAAACTGTTGTGTGATGTCATTCTAGTCAAGATCTAGCTCGGATCTATGAAATTTCATGTGTTTTTACACTAAATCTCAACTAAAGCTAGACTTTTTGGTTAAAACTTGTGTTTATCTTCATCTTTTCTTAAACTCTTACTTAAAACGATGGGATCTGGATCTAAACGGACTATAGACTTGATGATTAGTCTGGAGTTGGTTTGGAAAAGGATTGTTGCCGGAGAAGATGGCCGGAGTACGGATTCTGATATAAGCATCGTCACGAATGACGACTGAATGGACTGGGGTGATTCCCACCCGATCAGATCGGCTGCACACTGATGTGTTTACCGTTGTCTCAATAAGTACCATGTCGATGTTGTTTAAAAGGAAGCTTAGAAACTTTACAAGGTTGGGAACGGGACAAGGACAACTCGATCGATTGGCAACTCGATCAGATAGCCATCCGATCGAACTGCCATCCGATCGAACTGCCATCCGATCAGGTGACACTTGCCTCGTAACCTTAAACACTTGGGATCTTTTGGAAACTTTAGGAACAAGGTCACAACGATCAAATGGCAATCCGATCGGATAGCCATCCGATCGAACAGCCATCCGATCGGAGTGACGTGTGCCTTGAAACCTTTCAACACTTAGAATCTTTTGAGACTTTGAATCTTTGAAAACTTGGAACTTTGGGTCGAATGGCAATCCGATCGGATAGCCATCCGATCAGGGTAACCTGAGTTGACACTTGACTTGGCATTTTGAGAATCTCAACACTTGGATCGAATGACCATTCGATCGAATGGACATCTGTACGGGTGACCATCCGATCGGATGGAAATCCGTCCCACACACTTATGTCATCCCAATCGAATGGCAATCCGATCGGATAGCCATCCGATCGAACAGCCATCCAATCAAGATGAGTAATCCGACACTTGGTTTGAATCTCGTCATTTTGTCCGACACTTATCTGTTGTAATCTAATCAGGCTGAACCTAAAGAGCTCCCTTTGATCCAATAACAGTTAATCTGTTAAGCAATCATTGTGAGTATACTCGATCCCTTTTTGTTTTAAACTTTGGGATGCAACATGTATTCTATTAAACTATGATACTTGAGACTTTTGGAAACTAAACTCTATCCTATGTGTGTGTGAAACTTGTGATTCTTGTATTCTATTTGTGCTATGTGGACGTTTAATCTAGGGTGTGTAGTTCCGCCTTAGCAATAGTAGCGCTATAGGAGATGCACCTCCCCATTATTCTCGAGGGTATTGTTAAGAGGATACTAGTTTTCCTTGAGACTTGGGAAAACAATAAAGCATCGGGAGACTTGGGCTATCACTTGTTGGACTGCGAACACTAGCATGGCTGAAACTATTTTTGTATCACTTACACGATGGATACGAGTTATTTTAATCTATTATGCTAATACTCAAACTTGTATACTCGCCAGTACGTTTTGTACTGACTTTATTTTAATACATGTTGAAGGCTGACAGGATGCTAGGATTCTTGAAACAAGCTAGGATGAAGCCTAGAAACTACATTTAGCTAATCTAGAAAACTTTTGAAACTATGTTGATGACTTGATGTTATGTAATTCGTGGATTGATGTTTGTTAGACTATTTTGCATGAAATCAATTAATCTATGTTGAAACAATAGTGTTATGGAATCTCATGAGCAATCTGAACGCTTAGTGCTCGCACCCCGATGTTTCCGCCATCGGTTGGGGTGTGACACTCTTCTCCTAAACCGATACCCTTTTCAGTTTCATTATCACCATCATCAATTTGCACCCTAAGGAGTAATCAGACCACACTGACAAACATGTCAAACTCGATGGCATCATCCCTCACTGAATTCTCCTCTGCACTGTCTGCTATAACATATATGTTTTCCATTATATTTAAAACAGAACTGATTCAACATATCTAACCTCCTAATATATGGATCCAAAAGTTTGTCAAAACATTTATTTTATCTTATGACATTTAAAAAAGTTTAGCATGTAACAAAAAAGAAAATCTTACATTCAAATAGATGATGTAACAAAAAAAAAAAAAAAAAAAAATCTTACATTCAAATAGATGTTTTAACGAAAATATAGCATGCAGAAAAACAAACACACGTATATGTATGTTTTTTTGGTGATTTTTGGTGACCCTTCAATTTTTTAAGCTTGGGCAGTTGGGTTAAAATCAAAACCCGTATGGCTATATTACAAGCTAACAGATCATAAAATAACCGAATTTACTTCACAAAACAAAACAAGAAAATCAAAACCCATATAAAAACCATCATTATGGTGTTTAAAGGTGTTATTATGGTGGCGTCTTGGTGTATCTGAAAAGCGAGAAACGACAAAAGGTTTTCTGATGAGCGGTTAGTATTGACAAGAGTATTCATAATATCAAGTCGATTGGGTATTTATGGTACAAAAATAGATCTAAGAATAGAGTAGCGTCATGGAAAGATATGTATAATTTCAATTTGATGTAAGTGGGTTTTGTTTTTGGTTAACCGCTCCTATTTTGGAAGTTGCGTTGTGAATAATACATATCTTTCAAAAATATATATAAAACCCACCATGTTTACATGTTTGATGTTACATCCTCCTTTTGATCATCTTATTATATTCGCTGATCCCAATGATAATGAATAGACCCAAATAATTCGATGGGGGTAGTTGCTGAACCATATCACATGGTTCCGACAACAACGTATAAGGGTGAGGGGGGCACTCCCCTAAGAGGGGAGTCCCCTCTCTTACGCATAATCAATCCTCGTGTGCCACGTCAACTCCCCTCTTAAACTCCCCTAACACCCTAAATTGATGGCACCACTCCCCTCTTAACTCCCTTTGTTTTTTTATTATTAAAAAAAAAAAAAAAAAAAAATTTTGATTGGTTGGAAAAAGGCTGGGCCCACCACTCTCTCCTTCTTCTTCACGGTGAACTCCCACCGAGCATGGTCCCCGATTTGCCTCACCGCACCAACGGCGGCGGTGTTCCCGCTAGGTGACTTGGGTCACCGAAAAGGGTCACCGCTTGTGCCCCGCTCACCCTAACATTTCCCAAATGTGTTTAACTGTAGCAAAGTCAAGTCAAGATTTTTTCTTTTTTCTTTTTTTTATCCTAATTTTTTCTTTTATTTTCTTAATTTTCTATGAAATGTGTATCACTATAGCAATAGTCAAATCAAGATTTTTTCATTTTTCTTTGTCTTTTATTTTCTTAATTTTCTCTTTTTCTACCCTCAATATTTAACATTGTCATTTACACCCGTTAACTATATAAAACCTTTGTAAAATGTTATATTAATCGAGTTTTATGTGCTGATTTTTATGTGTGGGAGTCAAACATAATACGTTTTCGTGTTTATTTTCACATATGTTTTCGGTTGGTCTACATTTTGCCAATACATTTTCGTGCTTATTGTCAGTTGTTTTACATTTTGTCATGTAATGCGTGTTCACTAGGTGATATTAATTCGAGTTAATTTATATTTCAACGGTGCTACGCGTGGTATCATTTTTTTTAACATAAAACACTATTTTTATGTCCTTTTTTTAAGTACGTGTCGGTATAGATCCAAGTTGGTTTACGTTTTGACGTAAATGATCCGAGTTGGGTCAAATACTCAAATATAATACGTTTTCACTAGGCGATATATAAGTTTCAACGCTGCCGCAACGCGCGATACCCTTCTTTAACGTTAAAAAAATACTATTTTCTTACGTGTTGTTTTTAAGTATGTTTCGGTATAAATCTAAGTTGGTATACATTTTGACGTAAATTTTTCTCAACAATGAGTTAGATCAAACATAATACGTTTTTGTCATTATGTTATGTATGTTTTAAGTTTGTCTACGTTTTGACATAAGTTTTGTTCGAAAACAAGTCGGCTCAGATATATTTTAAGTTTCGACGCCAACCGGCCCGGTTCGATTTTGAAAAGGTGGTTACCACGCTTAGACTAAGGGGAGTGGGGCGTCTCCCACCCCCGCGTCGCCCCCTACCGCCCGGCACACCGCCCCTCATAGGCGACCAAGGTGGCGTCCCAAGCCACGTCGTCTTCTTTCGAACGCCCAACTTTTCCATTTCCCCATGTTATATCCGTTGCCAACGGTAACATTTTGATTTATTTTTTTTTTTTTTAAAAACCCTCAACCTATTATAAATACTACCATATACCAAACACAAAATACCACAATCTTCTCTCATCAACTCATCAAAATTTATACCATTCTCTATATTTTTTACTCTTTTTTATAAAAAAATGTATCCCCACAACACCCCTCCTTTCAACCAAAATCCACGAAGCCCATTCCCGAATACGCAATCTTCAAATCCACAACCCGATATGGCGGATCCAAACGTTTTAAACAACCCCGCTTTTTACGCCTATTTCAATAATATGCACGTTCCTAGCCCTACACCGCAAGTATACTACAACAATATGTCGATACCGCAAAATATGGGGTTCGCCACTTGGAACACACAACAACCCGGTGGTTTTCAAAACGTTGGAGGATCGAGCCAACAAAATAGTATAATTTTTTTTTTTTTTTGTAAAGAAATATGTTTTTTTAAAACTTTGTTTGTATTCCATCTAGCGGTCGATTTAGATGACGAAGAAATTCCGGAGACCCAATTCGATGTTGAACCCGAAAAAAAGAAACGTGCACACAAAAGGAAAACACCGGGTGAAGAACGCTTGAAAACCAAATCGATACCATGGAGTTCCAAAGAGGAAATGAGCTTGTCCAAGGCTTGGCTAGAAATAACCGAAGACCCGAGATGTAGTAAGTTATTGGTCTCGTATAGATAACTATTCTAACTATTGTTTCGTTTTGTATAGGTAACTATTGTTTTGTTTTTTATAGGTAACTATCAAAAGGAAAAAACGTATTGGGCTCGTATTTACAAAGTTTTCCTCAAGTTGGAAGATCAAGAAGAGGGATACCGTGATGCCGATGGTATTAGCTCGAAGTGGCGTAAAATGCGTCATTTGATTCAAAGTTTCAACCAAATATTCACTCGCCTAAATAACTCGAATGTGCGCCAAAGTGGTTCGGACGATGCGATGCTCCAAGCAAACGCCCAAAATGAATACCGAGTCGAACACCGAAAGGCGTTTCCTTATCTTGCTATTTGGCAAGTTCTAAGAAAGAGTTCGAAATTTCACATAGTCATCAACTTTGATCCATTCAAAACTCGTGGCCAACCGTCGGCTAAGCGGTCAAAATCCTCATCCTCAACCGACCATCAAAGTCAAGGGTCGGACGCTCGGTGCCAAATAAATCTCAACGACATTGATGAAGAGCCACATGAAGAGGCCGAAGCGTTTGAACCACCAAAACGGCCGGTTGGCCGAGATAGGGCCAAAAAAGGCGCCCAATCGTCTTCTAGAGGTGTACAAATCAACTACACCGAAACGTTCGAAAAAGTCACCGATAAGTTAGAAGGCTTGTTGCAAACGAGCCAACAACGGATCAACTTAAAAAAAGAACACGGTGACCGAAAGCTAAAGCTGAAAGAAAGTCGTCAAAAAGCACTTGATTTGCAAATATTAACAACCGACACGACAAACCTTTCAGGAGCCGAACTCGCTTTAGCCGAACAAATGAAACAAGAAATTCGAGAAAAATATAACCTTTGTTGATTGTATTTTTTTTTCCGGTTGATGTATCTTTTATTTTGTTGAAGTAATTTATTTTGTTGAAGTAGTAGTTTTTATTTACTTGGATTACTCCTTTTTATAAAAAAAATAGGACTTTTTTTATATCTTTTACATAAAAAAACAAAATAAATCAATGCCACGTGTCGCAAGACGCCCCACCCAGCAAGGTTGTTCCACTCCCCTTTTTTTGCCCAAAATCCTCTAATCTGACGTGGCGCCACGTGTCGCAAGACGCCCCATAAAAAAGAAGCCCCACTCCCCTTAGTCTTAAAAAAAATAAAAATCGAGTAACATGTTGGTCGCTGTCCGTTCGATTCTTACACGCGTCGCCACAGCCGGATTTCAAACCCAAATTCCATTTCAACTTCCTACAAAACATTTCGATTCCGTCCAATAATACTACTACCCACAATTATCCGCTGTCTTTTTCTGCCGCATGAAGAAGCAATTCAGTCAATCACATCTTTGTTTTCAGTACACTGACTTCATCAACACCTTTCTCATGAATCATCAGGTCACTTTTTTCCTTTCTTGCATTCTTAACCTACAATATGATTCTGGGGTTTTGATAATTGAGTTGTGTTTGATTAGCATTTGTTGGAATTTTAGGGAAATGTTGTCTTTTTATGATAATTTTTGTTAGTTTATGCATTTGGTTTGTGGGAATTTTAGTATCATGTGATTCTTGAAATCTTTGTGTTGGATAATTGAGTTGTGCTTGATAAAGCATTAGTTGGAATTTTAGGTTTTTTATGATGATTTTTGTTGGTTTATGCGTTGGGTTATTGGAATTTTTTTGTTTTGTTTGAGGTTTTTTGTGTGTGTGTGTGAGTGTGTGTGTGTGTGTGTGTGTGTGTGTGTGTGTGTGTGTTTTGGGATTTTAGTATCATGTGCTTCTTGAAATCTTTGTGTTGGATAATTGAGTTGTGTTTGAAGCATTACTTGGAATTTTAGGGCAATCTTGGTTTTTTATGATGATTTTTGTTAGTTTATGCATTAGGTTATTGAAGTCTTTGTGTTTTGTTTGATGGGTTTGGTGATTTTTTTGTGGGTATTTTAGTATCGTGTGATTCTTGAAATCTTTGTATTGGATAATTGAGTTGTGTTTGATAAAGCATTAGTTGGAATTTTAGGGCAATGTTGTGTTTTTAGGATGATTTTTGTTAGTTTATGCATTGGATTGTTGGAATCTTTGTGTTTTGTTTGAGGGGTTTGGTTGTTTTATATGTGGGGATTTTAGTGTTATGTGATTCTTGAAATCTTTGTGTTGGGTATGAGGGGTTTGATGATTTGATGCTTTAATGCGGTTTTTAATGTTTATTTTTTTGTGGGAATTTTAGTTTCATGTGATTCTTGAAATCTTTGTGTTGATAATTGAGTTGTGTTTGTTAAGCATTAGTTGGAATTTTAGGGCAATGCTGTGTTTAATGATGGTTATTGTTAGTTTATGCATTGGATTGTTGAAATCTTTGTGTTGTGTTTGAGGGGTTTGATGATTTTTTTTGTGGGGCTTTTGGTATCTTGTGATTCTTGAAATCTTTGCGTTGGGTTATGATTTGACACTTTAATGCGGTTTTTAATGTTGGTTTTTTGTGGGAATTTTAGTTTCATGAGATTCTTGAAACCATTCTGATGTGTTTGGTGTTACTTGAGTGTTTTTCTATTCGAGTTGTTGGTCATTTTTGTTCTTGATGATAGTTTAAGTTGGGATTCTAGTGTCATGAGTTTTTTGAAATCATTGTTTTGTGTTTGGGGTTTCTTGAGTGTTTTTTTGTTGGAAATGTTAGGCACTTTTGTTCTTGATGGTTAAAGTTGGAATTTTGTTATCATGAGATTCTTGAAATCATTGTGTTGTGTTCAATGTTCTTGAGTTTTTTTTTTTAATTGGAATTGTTAGGCATTTGTTCCTGATGGTAATTTAATATGGGACTTTTAGTATCATGAGATTCTTGAAATCTTGTGTTGTGTTTAGTGTCTCTTGAGTGTTTTGTAGTTGGAATCGTTGGACATTTTTTTCTTGATGATGATTCAAGTTGGAATTTTGGTATCATGAGATTATCTTGAAACCATTGTCTTTTGTTTAGTACTCTTCAAATGAGTCTGGGTTGTTTGATAACCGAGTTGTGTTTGATAAGCATTAGTTGGGAATTTAGATGAATGTTGTATTTAAGAGTGATTTTCATTAGTTTATGCATTCGGTTGTTAAATTTTTGTGTTGTGTTTGAGGAGTTTGATGTTTTTTTTGTGGGATCTTAGTATAATAATCTTTGTGTTGGGTTTGATGATTTGACGCTTTAATGCGGTTTTCAATGTTGATTATTTGCGGGGAAGTTTAGTTTCATGAGATTCTTAAAATCTTGTGTTGCGTTTGGTGTTTCTTGTTCTTTTTTATTGGAATTGTTAGGCATTTTTGTTCTTGATGGTAGTTTAAGTTGGAATTTTAGTATATTTTCTTGTGTTTAGTAGTCTTATGAATTATGATTTAGTTAGGGTTTTTATGATGGACTTCTGCTTGAAACTTGTTTTACACATAGACATAGGTGTTTCTTAGTGGGAATTTTAGTATTAGTTATTCGCAGTGTTGTAGTTTTTGTTAATTTTTTGTCGTGTGTGCATGTGATTCTTGAATTTTTTTTTGTGATCATGCATTAATTATTGTTAGTATGAACATAAATTTATGTTATTTAATGTTAATCACTGGATGAAATCTGCTTTATTAAGAAGTGATGTAGTTGTAATGAGGATCGGATGACGATCTATACGAAGTTGAGATATTAATGTGGAATCAAAGGTCAACTTAATAATGTATTATTTCTCAACTTTACAAGACAAACAAATATAAGGTTTAAAGAGCTATAATAAGATACTTGCAAAATTCATTTTTGAAATCTTTCTAGTGCAATAATAGAAAAGGATATGTGCCATTATAGGACCATTCAATTACAGTTTTAGATAACAATATAAAGATTTAACTTAGTTAAGCATGCCCTTGAATTTCATAATTTTTTAAAGGGGAATTGGCTTGTAATAATCCCACCTAGACCTTATTGGCCATTAATAATCCCACCTCAGAATATTCCCCCCTCACCAGTCCCACCTTTCACCTATTTTTCCTACAATGTTCCCCCGTTAAAAATACTTAACGGAGTTAAGCTTTTTTTCCAAATTACAAATAGATTTTTTAGGGCTTTTGATCAGAACGATGATACGAGTCCATTGATGTAAAACTTACTTCGAAATGGTGCTCCAAGTGACTAGATTTTGGTTAATTGGAAATTTGAACACCCGAATTGAAGCGCAGTTTTCATCGTTTGGAGCACCGTTTCGAGGCAAGTTTTACATCAATGGACTCGTATCGTCGTTCTAATCAAAAGCCCTAAAAAATCTGTTTGTAATTTGGAAAAAAGCTCAACTCCGTTAAGTTTTTTTAACGGGGGACCATTGTAGGAAAAATAGGTGAAAGGTGGGACTGGTGGGGGGAATATTCTGAGGTGGGATTATTAATGGCCAATAAGATCTAGGTGGGATTATTACAGGCCAAATTCCCTTTTTTAAATTGGTTTTGAACTCTTAGGGATTGATGTAAGCTGAAAAATCTTTAAGCTGGCTCCATAGTTGTCAATACCGGCTATAGCGATCACTATAGCGTGCTACGTAGCGAATTGATGTAGTGTCGCTATTAGGGTTATAGCGAGAACAGCGACAATTAATTTTTTTTAATATAAATAGCAATGAAATAGCATTTAAAATAGCATATATACCAGGGTATTTTAATATAATATACATACAAAAAAATTTTGATTTTTTTTTTCTAGTGTATCGCTATTTATAAAATAGCCACCCGCTATTTATCGCCTATGTAGCATATAGGTACCTTATTGCTATTTGTCGCTATTCGCCAGTAACAACTATGGCTGGCTCTTGCATTTCATGAAGTATGCAAAATGTTACCTTGTTTTTCGGAAGTTCCAGTTTTTTTGGAAATTTTGATCCTGTTTTCTTGAAGAAATAAAAATATCTGAAGCACACATGAACTAAATGTTGCAGAAATGGACATTTCTATGTGAATATTTTGTGAATTTAATATATTATATTGGCAGGGTAAAGCACACCATGCAACATTGGTTTAGACTTGTAAACATAATAGATATCATTATATCAAGTAAACTCTATATTCTAGTAATGCAATCATAATAGATATCAAGCCTAGGTTGATATACATAAAAAGGTTACCGTTTTAAAACAAGTTGTAAATCCTATGAGTAACACTTTCAACGGTTAAGCTAATTAACGTAAGTAAATGTTAAGGTATATAATGCATGTAAACAACTTGTGCAACAAGGCTTATGGGCTTTATGAGAATTTGATTGGAAAGTTTGTATGTGCAGTTTTTTCTTTCTATGTTTGAAAAAGGTATTATTTTTAACTTGTGCTAATAACTCGATGGTTAAATGTTATGGATTATCATTTATACTACAAACACATTAATCAACTAAAGTCCTAAAAGATTATATGTGGAAATCAAGAGATATCAAAAGTTAACTATTTGTAAAGTGCACGAGTAAAAACAACTCTACACGAAACCCACCCTTAATGCGTTGTTTGTTAATATGTTATTATTCTTATTATGTGTTAATATTTTTTTGTAGGTTGAAGAAGACTCTTTTTACCATTCTTTAGGGGAAGAAGCAAGTGATGTTGACTGTCTGCTTGTAGAACCACGGTCTGACCAAGTTTCTGTAAGTGGTGTATGGTGTTACGAAGAAGATAACTGCGCAAAATGCATAAAAACTGAAAATGCTCCCTACAATTTAGGTAAATTCAACTTATATTATTTTGGAATAATGAACTAGTACCAAAAATGGAATACTATTGATGTCAATCTTGTAACAAATACTAAAGCGTTTTATCAGCGATATGTTTGCCATTCACAATAGCGTTGTAATTTCAATTGATGAGAGTTACTTTTACTTCTTATATAGGTGTCCCGGATTCAAATCGAAACATGGAAGGTGTAGATATGACAATTCGTAATGTACGTCTTCTGTTAAAAGCTAGTCTAGTTCTTTTGAAAGTTACTTTTCATCTCAAATAAATACTGAAATGTTATTGTTGCATACTTTGTTTCTTTTAAAAGCTAGTTTAGTTCGTGTTTATCGACTTAGTTAAACTTAGTCATTGTTCTTGTATTTATATTCATGAAATCACGCATATCATAGGCATTTGATGTTTTGCCACATGAAGTTGGAGTGAATAATCTTCTAACAACAAACGTCTCTCATTCTGATGATTATCTTTTAGGTAATTTTCGAGACCATTTTATCTATTTTTCATTAGAGTAAAATGCCATTTTCGTCCTTGAGGTTTGGCTAGTTTTGTGACTTTCGTCCAAAGGTTTGTTATTCCGCATACGGATCCAAAAGGTTTGAAATCTTGCCATTTTCATCCGGCTCGTTAACTCCATCCATTTTCTCCGTTAAGTTGGGGGTATTTTCGTCTTTTTTGTTAACTTAAAGGGCAATTCGGTCTTGTACATTATGCTAAATGCTTGTACATAAAGTGAAAAAGACCGGATTGCCCTTTAAGTTAACAAAAAAAGACAAAATATCCCTAACTTAACAGAGAAAAATGGATGGAGTTAACGAGCCAGATGAAAATGGCAAGATTTCAAATTCAAACCTTTGGATCCATATGTGGAATAACAAACCTTTGGACAAAAGTCGCAAAACTGGCCAAACCTCAAGGACGAAAATGCCATTTTACTCTTTTCATTATACTCATAACGATGTTATTAAATTACCATCAATTTTTAAAACATTTACTACAGATATTGGATTTGATCATGGTGCTTTTATAGGCTATGTTTCCAACGAAGGTTTGCACACCAGGAACATTCAGTTTCCGATGAAGGGTAGTTTCGACGTACAAAATTCATTAACCGAAAACATTTTAGGAATTGAATATCAAAATTACTTACTTAGCAACTGTATATTCGGAACATCAACTAATTCATCCGAGCCAAAAGGACTTGACCGATTCGAAGACTTTTCAAATTCTTTCGTTGACCAAGAAAATAATAACCAAGATATATTCCTACCTCAATTTTCACAAAACGAGATGGAAGTAACCCCGTTTTGTAAAGATGGGCCCACAAGCACAAGCTCTGTTGAAGATCATAGTGGTGTTGGGGAACTTACGCACAAAAGATCGCGTAAGCCTACAAAGCGATACATTGATGAGTCATCAATGCTGAGTTTAAACAATTCTAAGAAGAGAAGAGAAGCTTCTTGTGGGTCAAAAGTCAAACTATCAGGGGTTCGGCGTGTAAAAAGTCAAATTGAGGTCAAACCTAAAGAAAAAATGCTGCCGGCTGCAGTTTCTTTTGATAAAGCTATTCAAGTGCCATTTAGTTCTCATGTACCAACCGAGTGTCAGAAAAGCAATTCACCAGCTAAAGTAAGCAAAAATGCACTCTGCATTTCCAGAAAAAGCGTTGAACGGGTTCAGGTCAGTTTCAGGTTGAACCTGCGAACCTGTTTAGCTAAACGGGTCGGGTTGGCTGGTTGACCCGTTTAACCCATTTATATTATGTTTTATTTTTCCCAATATGTTATATGTCATAAATTAAATTGGGTGTGTATTTTATGCCATAATTGTAACTTAAAAAGAGAATTTGACATAAGATTTTATAACTAAAATGTAATTGTGTTATATACATTTGTGTTTTTTGTAGTAAAGTTTGATTTTAATGTGTTAATTTGTGAAAAAAATAAAGAAACTTCGGGTTGAACGGGTCGTGTTCGGGTCAACCCGGCAAATATTCGGGCTGTGTTCGGTTTCATATGTATGGCACGATTTTCAGGTTCTGGTCGTGTTCGGGTTCGTCTAAAATTTTCGGGTTCAGGTCAGGTTGAAACCGGCAACACGACCTGTTTAGCGTTATGTGCTGTGAACTTTAAAGGCAACATATAGTACTCTAGTTTGAAGTTATTTTTTTTTTCAGATTGAAAAGCACATTGAGAATTATTCAAGTGAGCCAGAAGATGATTCCGAGACGATAACGAGATCTGTGACAGGTGGCAATCAGAGGAAGCATCATAGAGTGTGGACTGTTTCGGAAGTAAAGAAGTTGTTAGACGGTGTTGCTCATTTCGGCGTAGGAAAATGGACTCATATCAAGAAATCCCTTTTTTCATCGTCAGCTCATCGAACACCAGTGGATTTGAAGGTACTTTTCATCTTTTTATCATCGACTCATCTCGAATTTACTTTTTATGTAATTACAAGAGTGTCTTTTTATTAACAACTGTTCTCTATTTGTGTTGTTTTGATATATTTTTCACAGGACAAATGGCGAAATCTTTTAAAGGCAAGTCATGCACTAAAAGGGAGTAGAACAGAGGTTAGTTATCTTCCTTTCTTCCATTTTTTATAGACAAGATCATCCAAAGCTTTGATCTTTTTTCTATAGGTTAGAAATCTAGATGTGGGTTGATGGGTGAAAACGGGTTTGAGTCAAAACGGGCTAATTTTGAGTACGGGTCAAGACGGGCTTGGTTGACCCATTAACACTTTATGTCCATTTCAAATTTTATAAATCTATAATATAATGTACTATATGATTACAAAGGTTTGTTTTTCCGCGTTTGTATCCAAAAGGTTTAAAATCTTGCCATTTTCATCCGGCTCGTTAACTCCCATCCATTTTTCTCCGTTAAGTCAGGGGTATTTTTGTCTTTTTTGTTAACTTAAAGGGCAATTCGCTCTTTTTCACTTTATGTACAAGCATTTAGCATAATGTACAAGTATTCAAAATACCCTTACTAAAAAAGACGAAAATACTCCTGACTTAACGAAGATAAATAGATGGAGTTAACAAGCCGGGTGAAAATGCCAAGATTTCAAACCTTTTAGACCCAAATGCAGAAGAAAAACAAACCTTTGGACAAAAGTCGCAAAACTGGCCAAACCTCAGGGACGAAAATGACATTTTAATCTAAATATAAATAGATAATTATAATGTGTATTTTTTTAAAACAAAGCGATTTATGACGTAACCATGTAAATCGACGAGTTTTAAGTTTCAACCCATTTGACTCGTCAGTTGACCCTTCTGAAGTGAGAATATGTTATTGCAGGATGATCAGAAACGAAGCCAGTCATGGCGACCTTTGCCAAAGTCAGTCTTGTGTCGTGTGAGAGAATTGGCATCGGTTTATCCGTACCGACAAGAAAGCAGCCCAAAGATTTCTAAATCAAAATTCCAACATAATTCATCTCCTGGTAGAGTCAAAAGCCCTGTTTAAAAGAACTTGTGTATAGAAATGAATATGACTTTGATTTGAACATGTTATACTTGATGAGAAAGATATTAGTCTGTGATTTTGATTACTTGGAAATATGATGCATATTATCATATGTTTTTGCGTAGAAGTCGATTGATTTTTTTTATATCGTTGGATCTCATCATGACGCGGCTCAGTTTAACTGTGTTTATAGACTTATAGTGGCATTGTTTGGATGTTTAACATTGTTGACATCTTTGTGGCATATTGGCATGATACAGGGAAAAATCATATATCCATCTGTTTAAACTTTAAAGTCATTCAAAGTGATGGAATTTTATGTAAAAATGTGGGATTCATGGCACCAAAAAATGGTATAAAAAATCCTAATTACAGAGTAAATAGATGAAAACTAACTTATTCAATGGGAGTTTGCCACCTGAGCTTTTTTTTTTAACCAAACAATTATTTAGATTATCTTAATAATATAATCAATTCTAACTAACTTTAAAATATAATGTTTTACAAAATTCTAAATATATACCCTGACACGGGTATTTTTATCTACGTTTTAATATAAATTTTATTTAAAATCGAGCCGGTTCAAATATAATATACTTTTTGTTTTTATTATTTTTATATATAATTTGGTTTTTCTTTTATAGCTATAACATCTCCGTTTCAATATTAATTTAGTTTAAAACAGAGTCATGTAAAGTTTATCAACTGCATATTTAACACATGCCTAAAAAAATACATTTCTAACAAATACGCAATTTCTTACC
>JARYGA010026461.1:0-61949 GCA_030545235.1 Helianthus tuberosus
GTGAGTGATGACCATTTCCACTAAAAAAGATTGTGAATGATGGAATAATGGTTGATGACATGGCGAAACTTGATTGAATGGTTTGAGTGATGAGTGATCACCACACCTACCCCTAAGAATAATGTTTTAAAATGGTGGTTTTCATCAAAGAGCAATGGCTGGTTTTGAAAAGAAAACTAAAGTCGCAAGTTTCCTAGAAATCCAACTCTTATACTAAAAACACATAAACGCATTCTCTAAGCGATTTTTATTTTCTTATATATTTCACTATCAAAGATCAAAAGACACAAACACATAATATTTGTAATTTTTTTTGTTGATTGCTATGAACTTCGTGAGACACGCAAACAGATGTAATCGCTACCTAATTAGTAGAGAAAGAAAGAAGTAGATAGGCAATGTAAAAGTGATATCGTACAAATTTTGTTTGTAAAGGGCAGTTATGTGAAGATCGACGAGCTAACATAACATGAATTCGTTCACATCCACCCAAACCACTATACATTGAGTGTTGTCTTTATTCCTTAAACCCTCTTCTACCTATCTACAAATTTGAGCGTTTGTAGATCAGCCTTGAGGGTAGTAAACCATCCAAATCGTTGTGTCATTGTGGCCATTCCAAGTTAAGATGCCCAGTCACAACAATTTCCAGTTTTCCTTCCACCCCCTCAAAACTAAATTTATAATTAACTGCACAAAATTTCAAGCTCTTCTACTAAGTACAACTTTATATCTGAAAGGATCTACTAAATTTCAATCAACTATAAAAAGTTCATCAATGATCAAGCAACACAAGCATGTGATGACTGCAAAAACAATACAAGAGCATAATGAAACTCTAATTATCTAAACACTAACAACTGTTACCTTGAATCCCATTCTTACTCCTAAAAAACAGCTTTTCAAACCCGTTCTTACTTTCAGAGCGAATGCCATAATGGTTTAATGAAACAGCAGATGAAGATGATGATGAAGACGATGAAGATGGTGAGTAATCATCATCACCATTCAATGCTAAACTGCAGTTGTTTTTGGCTTGCTTTGTAGGCATTAGAATCTTTTTAGGCATAAATGTATCGTTTGAATGCAACTTCCATAGCTCGCCACTAGTTTTTGAAACAGATGATCCAGGTAGATTCGCAGTGTCTATCAGGAAGTCCTCGAGTGTTGCTAAAGATTCCAACTGTCTAGCAAGTGATGATATTGTTTTTTGGCACTCAGATAGTCTGTCGGCTGCTACCACCTCAAGATCCTGCGAATGAACCATTAGTTTTGTAAAAATATAATAACTTATATCGCAGAAATCACCAAATGTAAGGTAAGGCTTGGTTTTAGAAGGATACCCTTTTGACTTTTAGTTCAACACTTGAATTAACAGCCATTTGAAGCCGAATTTCCTCTGTTTTTTCCACAAGTTCTTTCTCCAAACCCTCACATTTAAGTTTCATTTCAGATGAGAAATGTCTTTCCTTTTCAATATCTGCCTTAATCGAATCAACTTCGGTTGACATGATTCGGGCGTCTGATTCCAATTTAACAAGCCGAGACTCAAGCAACTCCTTTGATTTATTGACCTCAGTCAACTCCTTTTGAAGCTCAACCATTTGACTTTTGGTATAAGCAAGCTGAGCATTTGAGAAGGCAAGAGATTCCTTGGTTGAATTTAGAGCGTTTTCCAGCTCGTATACGCGCTGGCTCATTACTTCAAGCTCGGTTTTCATGGAACTATCTTCAGTTTCAGAGTTACAACGAGAGGTTTCAATCTGACCGTCTGATAACGAAGCAATTCTCTCCATTTCCAAGAAATCGTCCATAATATTATTAATTTCGGAACAGGATATCACATTTTTCGCCACACATTTCCCACTTTTGAACTGATCAAGCTCAGCCATGAGTGCCAGTGCCCAAGAATCGGTTTCATTAGACTCCAAATTGTTCATCTTAAACGAGTCAACTGATTGACTGTCTGTGAGAGAATCAACATAAAATGAAGAAACCGAAACAGCTTTATGATTATCATTTATGCAAGACGATCTACGGGTCAATGATTGCAGCCTTTTGCACTCTGCTTCAAGTTTCGCCACTTTCTTTATGCTCTCTAACTGTTGTTTACTCGCGGTTTCTGCTGCTTGAGTGCTCAAATCACGCTCAATGGTCCGGATCTCTAACTCTTCCGATTGGACATTAAGCTCAGACTTAAGGGTCGAGTTTTCTTTCTCGAGATTCTCAAGTTTTAAAACGATTTTTGAATCAACAGCTGGAGGGGGTTCGAGTTTAATGGCATGCAACTTTGCGTGCAGATTAGAAATCTGTGTTTCTTTAGTCGATTCCCATTCATGTTTTTTCTGTTCTACAATCTCGTTAACTCTTTGTTCTTGTTCCTCTTTTGATATCCTTAATTGTTTGACGCACTCCTTAAGAGCAGCATCCAGATGGTTGGTTCTAGCCTCAAGAGCCACATTCTGCTGCACGACTGCTTCGAGTTGTTGTCTTAATGTTGTAACTTCGTTTTCTGCCTTTTCCCAACCTAATAAAATCAAAACATTTAATGGGCGTTTGGACGTGTGTTTTCAAAGTGATATGAAGTTATGAACTCATCATAATCTGAAAACGGTTATTTGACTCTAAATAATCAAATAAGCGTTCCAAATAGTACCTGCTACGGCTTCTTCTGCAACTTTAGCATGTTGCTTAACCAATTCTTCTTTAGCACCAACGTTGACAAGAGCCGCTGATAACTTTTCTGTTAGGCTCTTAAGACAGTCATTAACCTCCGAGTTTGGGATAGACGCTTTTGAGGTGACTTCAGGTGAATGTGAATGATCCAGTGGTTTTGTTAAACTCTCCTGAGAATGGAGATGACAATATAAACTAAGACCATAGGGTATTAAAAAAATATATTCTGCATTTTAACACATTAAAGCATAACCAACATCAACAGATGTATTTCTGTATTAACATACATACATACATATACAGCTGGGTCCTATAAAGCGAGCGGCAGATACACATAATGTGATATACGCACAATGCAGTGACGAGATCACATCAACTGCAGCTATGCGCGATTCCATGATGCACATGTGATGCGATCTGATTTGATGCGTTATATTGATGACCAATATTTGAACAAATTAGACCGTCTATTGAGAAATGGGTTTTGAGTATTTGAACAAATTATATCATAAATCTGACCAGAGATGACGAGAATATCCTTTATTTTAATGTTTAAAAGTTAAATTTTCTGAAACACTATCTATAAATATTGGTTTAGACAGTATCTTCAAAAATATTATTTATAAACATCTAGATATAGTGAGGGAGAGAAGAGAGGTGGTTATTTTATGTATCACAGTTAAAGCAATAGGTACATGATACGGACCGGGTTTTCAAGTTCCCGCCCAACCCAATTTGATCCACAAAAGTCGCAGGAGGGAGTTAGTGGGGAAGTTAAGGCCAATAATCGCTAATTCGGCTTAGTATTAGTAGCTTGTTCTTTGTTTATGTATGGGTCGATATCAAAATTAGGGTTTCCCTATTGTAATGGAGATTTAGCCTATCTCGAATCAGGCTGTTTGTTGATTTCAATATCAAGTTCTAATTCCTGCTTCTATCAGCATATACATATACATACATATATGATTCTCTATTTAAACGGGTTGTGTGTTGAACAGGAATACACTAACATATAAAGAATCAAGGGCATTCACTAGACAGTATACAGCCAAATACCCATATCTGATCACCATACAAGATTATAGTACAAAATATCGCGAATATGAACCGAAAATTACCTTTTCATCCGCAATATGTGAAGATACTAATGTAGAACTTTCCATCTCAATCACCCTTTAAATTTCAAAACCAGATTCACATTTCCATCTGTACCAATCAATATATATGAACAGAAAGGAATCAAATAAGATCCATCCCAACATAAACAAATCACATGTAACTTGTGTTGAAAGCAAACAATAAATAATTAAACATTACAAAAGATTCTGTTTCTCAAATCCAATGCAAGTTTCCACGCAAACCCAGAACAGATCAAGAATCAATAGAACAGTGTTTAGCAACAACAAACAAGAACAACAAACTGCAACTAAAAACAAATATTTTTTTAACGACCAACAAAAGCCTGACCTTTTTTCAGAGGAAACCCACCGGCAGAAGATCATTGGCAACTAAAAACAAATCGACAAAATACCTTTGGCTGGAGACCAAAATTGGACAAAAAAAACCCCCAAAAGATCTGTGGAATGTCAGAGAAAATATCTAATAGAAAAGCACACAAGTGGTTGATGTTGATTTATATGAAGGTTCTGCTGCTACTGGCATAACATGATCTAGAGATGGAGACGGGGAACATGTGACTGTAGACTGAATATCGAAACTTTTTGAATGGATTTTTATTATCTTTATTGGGTCAAGTTATTCTACAAAGACTTCTAATTGTAAGAAGTGTAAGAAGGATTTATAGAGTGACAAGTGTCCAATAACCTAAAAAACCCACTACATCACCACCAAAAACCTAAACACCCACCCCCACCCCACCCCACCACCACCCAAAAACCTAAACCCCCCCCCCCCCCCCCACCTCCACCCCCCAAAAACCTAACCCCCCCCCCCCCCCCCCCCCAAAACCTAAAAAAACCTAACCCCCCCCAAAAAACCTAAAAAAAAAATATAAAAAAAACTAAACACCCACCCCCACCACCACTCAAAAACCTAAACCTCCACCCCCTCGGCAAAAAAAAAAAAAAAAAAAATTTTTTTTTTTTTTTTTTTTTTTTTTTGGTGGGTGAGGTGGGGGGGGGGGGGGGCGCGCGGTGGGTGGGGGGGGTTGGTGGTGGCGGATGTTTAAGGTTTTTTTTTTTTTTTTTTTAGTGGGTTTTTTTGTGTAGTGGGTTTTTTAGGTTATTGGACACTTGTCACTCTATAAATGCTTCTTACACTTCTTACAATTAGGATCCTTTGTATTTGATCCTAATCCTATCTTTATTATTGGAAAAATCTTTTTAATTTTGAATTTAAAAATAGGGTTTTGACTCCATTCCCGCCCATCGGTGCATTGACTCTCACATTGACATTGCTGGGAGTTGCAATATATTATAATGCATCAGTTAGTCTCAAAAAATAAGAATTTTTTATCTCTTTATTTATAGATAAACCCCTAAATCGAGAGTAATTTGGTCTTTTATATACTATTTATTTTTAGCCGTTAAACTTATTACATTTAAATCTCTGAATTTTAACACAAGAAAAGCTGAGGTGACATCCATAGAGGTTGTACAACAATATTTTTCTTATGTCATCATTGCATCAGACCATGGGGTATGGAATGGATAGTCTCTTTGGAGACTACCCGCCACGTCATCACGGGAGGAGGAGCATCCTCTTGAGGACTACCCAAGGGTGTGGAGGACTACCCAACCCCACAATAAAAATCAATATAATATATTATATAATAAAACTGGAGAGAGAGAGAGAGAAGTCAGAGGGGCCCACCATCTTGGTCCGTCTCCAACGTCTTGGAGAAGACGGAGAAGCCGCGACGAAGCAGTCGGGGCCGGTGTGCGACGACCCGGGACCGAAGCGACGGGGCGGAGACGAGACCCATACCGGGCGGTCTCATAAATCTAACTTATAATAAAATACTCCAAATAATACCATATGACATTCTCTCCTTCAACCTCAAAAATTTTATTTATATTTATTTAATAAATTTCTTTTAATATTAATATTAATTAATAACCAATATATAGATATCACTTATTTATATTCTTATCTTTATCTAAAATTAATAAATAACTTCAATTTTGCAATTTAGACCCTTTGTTTTTTTTTTTTTACTTTTAACCCAAAGTTTTTCATCTTTTGCAATTTAATCCCAACTCTTTTTTATTTTCAAATTTGGTTCATCATACTTTTCATCTTTCTCAAGTTTTTCGTTTCGTTCTAAATTTTGTGAGTTAACGCACCGCAACGTGCGTGTGGGGTTCAACATTTTTTCGTATATTTTTTCTCGTTTGATTGGTCTGTCGCGTCACATCTATTTTTCTGCGTTTGACAAGTTCGTCCAACACGCGGGTCCTGGATGGACTTGGTTATTGTTTTATGTTTTACGTTTCGGTTTAATTTCTCAGCAACGAGCGTGTGTGATTCAAAGATTTTACGTCTGCTTTTCGCTCGGCGTTATTTTTTCCCGTTTTTATTTATTTTGTTTTTACGAATTTTTCCGGTGTTGGTGATCGCTGACAATGGTACAGTATTGCTACTACTTAACACAGTTTTATTACAACCGCTGCAACGCAGGGGCTTAATACTAGTATTAATATATAAAAGAATAAACTGCCATTTTGGTCCTTGAGGTTTGGTCACTTTTGCCACTTTAGTCCAAATTTGAAACCTTTTGTATCTGGGTCCCTGTGGTTTCACTTTTATTGCCATTTTGGTCCAAAAATGAAATCAAGTCATATTTCTCAAATGAGTAAACTGCCATTTTGGTCCTTGAGGTTTGGGCAGTTTTGCCACTTTAGTCCAAATCTCAAACCTTTTGCATCTGGGTCCTGTGGTTTCAGTTTTGTTGCCATTTTAGTCTAAAAGTTAAATCAGCTCAAATTTCTCAAATTAAATTAGGATGTTTTGTCCTTTTCTCAGGGGTAATTTGGTCATTCTAATATTATTTAAACTCATTACTAATTAAAAACAATTAAAGATAAATAATGTTTGACCCTATAAAAACCCCATCATCTTCCTCAAATGCACCAGTTGCAAATACCCTAACCCAAACTCTAATTCCTCTGCAAATCATCACCACCACCTCCATTATCCGGCCACCACCACCAAGCACCACCTTCATCATTCGTGATCAAAATCCCCTCATACGAAGAAGTTATTCAGTCCCAATCACAACCACCTGCACACTCTCCCTTCAAATCTTCTCAGACCTTCACTCAAGCCTTCAAATCCATCAAAAACTCCGAGTTTTACGTTCCGCCTCCCTCCTCGTCTTCACAATCGCAGTCAAGGTGACGCTGCTAATTGATTTGTGCATTTTGTTTCTTGGTTCTGTTTTGTAAAATTAGGGTTTTGTTTGTTTTTTAGGGATACTTCTACACCATCTGCTCAGGCACGAATCAAACACGAATCAGTGGTTGTTGTTAATAATTAGGATGGGGCTTTTGACAAATCTAGTCTTGATCCGATTCAGCTGTTGTGGTTAATAATTAGGATGGGGTTCAGGCACGAATCAAACACAAATCTAGTCTTGATCCGATTCAATCCAACTGACGCTTGAATTCGGCTTCTTCTTTTCGGATCTAATTGGGGAATTGGAGTTAGAGTTGATCGATCGAGGACTGTTGGAACTTTCAGGGTTTCGCAGGTGGTGGTGGGGGTGTGAGGGGGTGGTGGCTAAAAATGGTGCTGCTGAGATGGCGGCAGGTGGTGGTGTTGGTGCGAGAGGGTGGTGGCAGGTGGTGGTGGGGATGGTGGTGCGAGAGGGGTGTGGCAGGTGGTGGTGCTTGTGGCGGCAGAGAGCAGAGAGGGAGAGAGAGAGAAATATAGAGAGAGGGGGAGAGAGTAATGGGAGAGAGGGGTGAAACGGAGATGAAGATGATAACAATGGATCTGGGTTTTCAAAGTGGGGATCAAGGAGGTTGGGATAGGGGTGGGAGCCACTCAGTGGCTAATTTGTTAAAATATTAATGGTAATAACCAAATTACCCCTGAGAAAAGGATAAAACATTATAATTTAATTTGAGGAATTTGAGCTGATTTAACTTTTGGACTAAAATGGCAACAAAACTGAAACCATAGGGACCTAGATGCAAAAGGTTTGAGATTTGGACTAAAGTGGCAAAACTGCCAAACCTCAGGGACCAAAATGGCAGTTTACTATTCTCAAATTAAATCATGGTATTTTGTCCTTTTCCTCATGGGCAAAATGATCATTTCTTTTTTATTTTATTTAAGTCTTTTATTAAAACAATAATCTTTTGTGGGTCCCACCAACCCCCCACTTCTTCTTCTTCCTCCTTTCTCTCTGCAAAATGCTCACCCCTCATTGCTGCACATATGATCTTCACATTTCACAACCTCGTAAATCAAACAAACCCATCTTCTCTTCCACCCCACAGCCACATACCTGCACCTCCGTCACCTGAAAATTTCCCCGGTTAATAATAATCATCTCTTCAAAACTGTCAACAGCTAGATATAGAGAGAGATTTAGAGAGAAAGTCGAAAGTATGAGAGAGTGAGTGATGTCAGAGATAGAGCGGAGATCAGGGTTGCAGAGCTGGTTACCGGTGATGGTGATGACCGGTGGTGTTGTTATGGGTCGCGGATCAGGGTTGCAGAGCTGGTTGCCACCATACCCCACTTCTTCTTCTACCTCCTTTCTCTCTGCCTCCAATTTGCGCTAAATCTAACCCCTGCACAACACATCGTCGCACCTCTATCATCGCACCTCCACCTCCACCGTCGCAGCTTCATCGTCACACCATCTCCACCATCACATAGCCATCACCATAGCACAAGTGCACAGCCTCCACCGGCGCACTACCTCTGGCTTATTGAAGAAAGCTCACGATCTCCTTACGATTTCTCACTCCACTTTTCTAATTTTGCCCTATTTTGTTCGTAATATCTGTTAGTATTAGTTCGATTATGTTCGTCTTATGATACTTTGAAGAATTTTATTCATGATTGAAAGTGTTCAGGTTCTTATTGATTAAATTGATTTCAGTGTTGTGTATATATAATTGTTTGGTGATTTGGGTGTGACGTTGAGCAGTGGTGGAGGTGAAGATAGATGGTGGCGGTGGTGGAGGTGGTGATGGATGGTGGTTGTTATGGCAGGAGATAGACATAGAGAAAGGAGGTAGAAGAAGAAGTGGGGGTGTGGTGAGACCCACAAAAGATTATTGTTTTAGTAAAGCTTTAAATAAAATAAAAAAGAAATAACCATTTTGCCCCTAAGGAAAAGCACAAAATACCAGGATTTAATTTGAGAAATATGACCTGATTTCATTTTTGGACCAAAATGGCAATAACAGTGAAACAACAGGGACCCAGATGCAAAAAGTTTCAAATTTGGACTAAAGTGGAAAAAGTGACCAAACCTCAGGGACCAAAATGGCAGTTTACTCTATATAAAATCACTTTAAAATACATTTAAACCTCTGCCATCAAAACCTCTGCTCATATTCATCTATACAAAATTCAAACTTCTGCCATCAAAACCTCTGCCCAGATTCAAAATTCAAAATTCAAATTCAAAATTCAGACCATATACATATATAACATACATGATTCTGGCTCCACATTCAACTTTTAATCCGCGAGCAATCTCTCACTCTTTCTCAAATGCAGAGCTCCTATGATTCAGCCGATTAATCTCCGATTACAGATCTTTGTTCGAACATTTAATAATTCAGTTTACACATCATCGTTCCAACATTATCGTTCCAACATCGTCATTCCAACGAAGCTTCCAATCACACATCAACGTTTCAACATCATTGTTCCAACATCGTTGAAAGTTGCATGTGCTACTGTCACACCCCCAAAATCCACTAGCGGAGTATCACCGCATGGAGGCGTGACTGACCAGGATCAAGCCACCAATCATATTGAACAACGTAATTAAGTAAATAAAACCAAACACAATATAATTGGTGTCCAAAAAGAAAGCAACCAACTTTAAGTTAACAACGGAAGCATAAAAAGTAAAACCCAAACATAAGCAATAAGTTTATAAAGTGTAAATGTATAACATGGGACTCAACAGTCCATGTCCCACAATGATCACTCCTCCCTGTGCAAGCTCCATAAGCACCTAACGACCTGCAAGGCATGTAACAACGAGTCAACAACAAAGTTGAGCGAGTTCACAGTTGTTTGTTTAGTTTTACCAGTTTGTTTTGAAAACCATAAGTTGTTTCGTAGACCACGAGTTAACCAATTCCTTTGTTTCCCAAACCATATCCATATCAGTGGGGGCTTCCCCATGTGAACCACTAGACCATTACCATATCGACAACTGATGAAAAATTGTTGTGCCCTACGTCAATGTCTATCATCATTGACTAAGTGCCCAAATCCATTAGTACACGCCCGTCCGAACGGCACAGTGTGAGGCTTGTTAACCCTAATAGCGCCATTAACTAATGACCCGCTCGCCATTGGCCCGGCGATTAAGTCGATATAAAAATGAGGGACTTCATGATAGAGTTTTGTCTAGTAAGTTAAGGTTGTTGTCCTACCCAAGGAGGACGAACGTACGTATTCTACCCAAGGAGAATACGCAGGATTAAGATTGGCATCCTACCCATGGAGGATGGTCGTACATATCCTACCTAAGGAGGATATGTAGGTTCCGTTTTAATTCTTTAACCCATTCCCAACCACCGGGAATCCCATGCCTTAGAAAGTGTGTGAACTCACCTTGGTTTGCTCGGTATAGATTAGTTACTTGTTTTATCGTTGGACACCCCCAAACCCTAATATGGTTCCAAATGATAGTCAGCTTTTATATGCCCATAATTCACATATTCTTTGCACATATTTCTCAAGTAACAAGCAAGTATAACGCATATCGGATGGTCCATCTTATACAATTAATACCCAACCGTCCACACTAGCTTAATTAATCAAATGCGGCCCAATAATGTAATTTATAACCCAACAGAAACAAAACTAATTCTCAATCCTTACTTTATAAATATCACAACTTATTTCCTGTTTGGTCCGGCCCAGTATTTTCCCCAAACCAATCGGCCCATGTGTGTGTTGTGCTCTTATATATCATGTGCAGCTAATGGATGGTCCAGCCCAACAGGCACTTCTGCCCCAAACAATCAGACGACCCAATTGCTTTTATACAACAGTTTACTTATTAACCCACTTTTACCTTAGCCCATAACCTAACTCTACCCCTATTTTCATAACCGTGAATCATCATACCCCTCCCCATAATTAGTGCCAATTATATGAAGCCATAATTTAATCTAACAAACAAGTTCCAGTTTTATTCTTCTTCTACAATTCAATGCCCAATTAAAATCAAATAATATAACAACCTTATGTTTAAGATAGCAATTCATTATTTAATCCAGGTTACATACTCAACATCCTCCAACATACAAACTATCAAGATAAATTCTAACAGTTCTTGATGATTCTATGGACCCCTAATCACTCTACACGATCAATTAACATCACATGAGTTTCGTATACATACTGAACCTATCATCATGCAACTATTATCCCACACAACCACATGTACGCAAATAATCCCAACCGATGACCATATATTAATACAACCCAATCATGTAAAATTCCTTACATCAATATCACGCATAAGCAGAATCATTAGACAGGGACGATCATAAGCATGGATGCACTAACAATCAATAATAACTTAACAATCAAGATTTACTAACCGTGACTTGATGGAGCAAGGTTCTGTTTCAGGGGGGGCGCACGTACGTAGGGGGATGATAGGGTTTGTTTTAATTCTAAGCTAACCAAGTATATAATGAAGTATAATACGTATCCTTATTAGTTAAAGTTTGAGGCGGTTCACTTATGTGGCCGAGATAACCTAGGCCCAATTAAATAGCTACTATATTCACATAACCAAAGTCCAACCTTCGGCCCAATCATAACTAGTGGCCCAATCATAACAACTAGTAGCCCAATCATAACAACTAGTGGCCCAATCATAAAAACTAGTGGCCCAATCATTTATGTGTTTGTTAAACATAACTACGGTGTAAGTTTCGGCCCAAGTATAATGTGTATTAATCTAATTTTAGCAAGTTTCATATTAGCACAAAACGTCCAGCACAAGAAAGGAATGAATAACGAGAGATTTGGATCACAGGATTACACGACACTGACCTCCAAAGTTCGGGTTGTCACATCATCCCCAACTTGGGCAACCTGTTCTTCTCGACTGCCTGATCAGTGAGACGATGAGCCAAACGAATAACTTGCTGGATAGTGGCAAGGTTTGTTGTAGTCACATGACTCTGAATCTCTGGCACTAAACCTTTAAGGTACAACTCGATACGTTTAATAGGAGGATCCACCATAGTAGGACACAAGATAGCCAGCTCGTTCGATCTTTTCGTGTACGCTTCAATTTCCGACCCCGTCATCTTTAAGTTGAAGAACTCTACCTCCAGCTTGTGGATGTCATCACGATTACAGTACTTGTAACACCTCGAAAATTTATGTCCAATAATGTATCGACACGTGTCATAAGCTTTAAACGTGTAAAAGATTACTTTAGAGGGACTAAAGTTGAAAAACAAAGAAAGTATGTGAATATAAGGGTTCAAAGTGTCAACAATGGATAAATATGCCTTTCGATAACCCTACACGATGTTTATACCCTTAAACGAATGAATCATGGATCATACGAAGCTAATTGTGGAAGAAAGTGAGATTACAAACTACAAGGGTTAAAAGTGCCAACATGTTTAAAGTATACCTCTGAGTGACCTTTTAGCAAACCCAAAGCTTTGTAACGATTAATTATACTCACTAGAATATGTGATAAAAATTTCACCAAGTTTCGTTATCGTATGAGAAAGTTATGACAATATTCGTATACGAGGGGTTAAAAGCGTCAACGTTGAAATTTAAAAATTTTCGGGTGATCACAAAGTTAACCAAGGACTTAACAAAGTTTGTATATGTCTTAGAGTCCTTAAAAATCAAGTTAGAGGGCTTAAAATGCAAATATGGAAGTTGAAACCACGTATATGAGGACCAGGGACCTGAAATGCAATTAATGAAAGATTTTTAACCTGACCCGGGGGGCTCATACCGGCCGCGTAAGACCCAGGTGGTCTGTTACACGGGCCGCGTGACCTGCACAGCAACAGAATTGTTGGCAGCTGCTAGTTTCAGCTGTGTAACCGCCTCTAGGACCTGTAAAATGATACCAGGGGCTGCACAAACGGATTTACATGCAGTAGGGGCACCTGTAAACATCTGGTTGCAACCATAGACTTGCTTGGCATCATCCTAAGCAATTAAATTCACTATATAAGAGGAGCATTGTTCAACATTTTGTTCATTCATTTCAAAAACTCTCACAACTCAACTCCCGGAGTTTGCTGGAGCTCAAGGACATTTCCTAGTGATCTCTAGTCGTGCTTAAGACCTTTGTAAGTGTTCCTAACCTTCTTTAATTCAGTTTTGCTTAGTTTATTAGCTTAAAGTCAAACCATCATAATTAAGGTTTGAGTTCGTCATTAATCTTAATTTGTCCAGTCAAATTTCAAATTGAAAGTACCTATGAGTTGGTAATTATGTGGGCAATAAACCCTTAAAGGGGCACCCTCTGATTCCCACTCTAACTAGGTCAATTGTCGGGTCAAAGCTAATCTTAAAAAGTCAACAGAAAGCTTATTTTCAAATTAATGCATAATTAGCAATGTAGGATCCATGCAACATGTTTTATCATTAATATAACTTGGTAATTAATGTAAGAACATGTCTAAACATGTTCAACCCGACAATTTTCACTTTAGGCTCGGTTCGGAACCGAAAGTCGCATAATTTGACTTTTGCTTTGACTTTCGATTCTGACCCAATGTAGCATGTTTTAGAATTGCCTTAGAGCTTTATTTGGACCAGGTTTCATATAAGTATAACTTTCTGAGATTATACAACTTGCAACTTGGTTCATTAGTTATCCGATTCATATGCATGTTTCCGTTAAATGCTTATATGTTGACTATTATGCCCACATGACCTTAAAACATGATTTTTGAAAATGTAAAAGAATAGAAACATTAGTTACTGATTTATAAACTTGTCCCTAAAATTTGACATCAGTTTGAAGTCTAGATTAGGAGTTATGCTCATTAGCGTAATTAGAAAGCTTTTTATTAAATAAACGGCGTAATTAGCATATAGCCTATCTAAACCCGATTTTTGATACCAAACTTTTTACCCACTGATGTAATATAATATTTTGGTATTTTTGAATATTTTTATTAAATTTTATGCTGAGCATAACATAGAGTTCTATTGCATGATTTGGTAATTGCCGGTTTTGCCCTTTTGGGCTATAAAATGAGTTTTACAAATTATTTTGATACCAAACCTTTTTCTACTGATCTAATATGATAAATAAAATATTTTGAGCCTTCAGGAATAATAAAAATATCAGCTTTCCTTTAAAAACACGGAAATAGCTCAAAATCGCCTTTTTAGGCGTTTTTAACGCATAGTATGTATTAAAACTATTTTAAACATATAAGGTATGATGCCTACTGATATTTTTAGTAAATTTCTATATATTAACAGTAAACAAAAGTTTTAAACTCAGATTTCCAATTTTGACCTTTTAAGCCTATGTGAAATTACCAAAATGCCCCTAAGGTGCATAGTTTGGTTTTAAATGATAAATTTTACATATATGTAATACCCTACTGTTATAACTTATTAAATTAAGTATTTTTACTGATTATATCACACCTGTAACTCAGATTATTATTTAAACTCTTTTATAACCTTTAAAATGACCAAAATGCCCCTACGGGGCATAGTTTGAGTTTAAATCCATTTCGGGCATAATAGAAGATATCTTACTGATGTCACAACATATTTAAGGCATATTAACTTAGGAAACCTGTTCATGAATCATTTGTTTACCCGTTACACAATATTCGCGTTCGGTGCGGTTTATGTAACTAGTTTGCATAAATTAGCCGAAACGGGTCAAACCTTATCATTTTTGTCTCAAAATCCAGAATGTGTTTAGTTTAACCATATTACACAAGTCCCCAAACTTTTCGGGTCTAAATCACATTCTATTTCGGTCTTCGCTTAATCGTGCGTTTGAACCGTATCTTCCTTTAAAACTAACCGGTCTAAGTTTAGGCTTAATTAAAGACCCGTTAGAAATCTAATAGGTTATTAAAAACCTTTGTTCCAGAATAGGAGACCCGGTAAAAGCTACATGCATTTGCTGTTTGTGATTAATACTTGCAAAGGTAAATACTTTTAACTTATTTTCCCTTATACGGGCTTGGGGTATGATATATAAAATACCGCTTGATCGGGCATTCGACTTTAATCGTTTGGTGGTTAAATATTATCAAGATGACCCGTTTAAAAATTTGGTTTTGTTTGCTTAACGCCTTTGGGGGGTTAATGACCATGTCCCGGATATCATTGGCATCATTCATGGAATGGCCACGACCTTAGCACACGGGTGTAGGCGTACACCCGTCAGTGCATTTAAAATTAATAAGGTATAACCGCCGGTTACGAGAATAACTCGCCGCGGGACTATACCATGTGGTGTGTCTATTAATCTTTAACCTGACATGAACCGGGCAACTGAACACATAACAAACATGTAATTCTTTTACAAGTTTATATATAAATAATTATCCCAAGTTATAAAATATTTTGTGCCACGTGCATTCAAATCAATTTTCTAAACCTTTTCAAAACGAGTCAGTTAATTGTATTTACCAGTGTAAACTGACGTATTTTCCCAAAAAGGTTAAGTGCAGGCCTCTCCTTAGCATCATTAAGAGTCTCGCAAGCTTGGATTCATTTTGAGTCTGTTAAACTACGTTTTCTGTTTATTTGATCCGCCTATGGATCTGTTTTCAACTACGTTGTGATACTTAATATTACAATTTTATTCAGTTGAAATAAATCTATCTTTTGCTTCCATTGTGCATTTAAAATTGTGTTGTTTGACTATGATGATATCAACTACGTCACGATACTCCCCACCTGGTCCACCGGTATTACTTGGAAATATCGGGGTGTGACAGTACTCTTCCTTGATCAATTCTTTGAAATCGTTCCATGGGGTGGTATTAGCAGCAACCAACCCCAACATTTGAACCTGAGCGTTCCACCACGTGAGCGCTACACCTTCAAGAGTCCCAGTAGCATACTTCACCCTACGAGCCTCAGGGCATTCACACATCTCGAAAACAGACTCGAGCTTCTTAAACCAGTGAAGGAGGCCTACAACTCCTTCAGTGCCGTTGAAAGTAGTAGGTCGGCAGTCCATGAAAGTTTTGAAAGTACAAACAGGAGGTTGAGCATGTTGACCTCCTGCCTGAGAGGCTGCGAGTGCTGCAGTAACTTGTTCATTGATTAAAGTCGTCAGCTGGGCTTGAGTTAGGTTGATACGTCCACTCATGATCTTCATATAAAAGGAAACATGAGTGAGAAAGGTGTCGCGAAAGTGCGATGACAGAAGAGAGTAAGCACACATGTGTTTCAAACAATAGTTGCTACGTTAACCAAAGCATCCCATGAACAATGTACTATATAACTAACAAGTAGGCAATATAACATAAACGATATCACCTAGAATGTTGAGCCTTGCACGTGGAGCGAAGCGTCGTTGTGGATCGTTGAGCACTGTACAAGTTATAGTCTGGTTTTGTCAAAAAGCTTTTCCCTTTTTAAAACCAAGTTCACAATAACCAATGGCTCTGATACCAATCTGTCACACCCCCAAAATCCACCAGCGGAGTATCACCGCATGGAGGCATGACTGACCAGGATCAAGCCACCAATCATATTGAACAACGTAATTAAGTAAATAAAACCAAACACAATATAATTGGTGTCTAAAAGAAAGTAACCAACTTTAAGTTAACAGCGGAAGCATAAAAAGTAAAACCCAAACATAAGCAATAAGTTTATAAAGTGTAAATGTATAACATGAGACTCAACAGTCCATGTCCCACAACGATCACTCCTCCCTGTGCAAGCTCCATAAGCACCTAACGACCTGCAAGGCATGTAACAACGAGTCAACAACAAAGTTGAGCGAGTTCACAATTGGTTGTTTAGTTTTACCAGTTTGTTTTGAAAACCATAAGTTGTTTCGTAGACCACGAGTTAACCAATTCCTTTGTTTCCCAAACCATATCCATAATCAGTGGGGGCTTCCCCATGTGAACCACTAGACCATTACCATATCGACAACTGACGAACAATAGTTGTGCCCTACGTCAATGTCTATCATCATTGACTAAGTGCCCAGATCGATTAGTACACGCCCGTCCGAACGGCACAGTGTGAGGCTTGTCAACCCTAATAGCGCTATTAACTAACGACCCGCTCGCCATTGGCCCGGCGATTAAGTCGATATAAAAATGAGGGACTTCATGATAGAGTTTTGTCTAGTAAGTTAAGGTTGTTGTCCTACCCAAGGAGGACGAACGTACGTATTCTACCCAAGGAGAATACGCAGGATTAAGATTGGCATCCTACCCATGGAGGATGGCCGTACATATCCTACCCAAGGAGGATATGTAGGTTCCTTTTAAATTCTTTAACCCATTCCCAACCACCGGGAATCCCATGCCTTAGAAAGTGTGTGAACTAACCTTGGTTTGCTCGGTATAGATTAGTTACTTGTTTTATCGTTGGACACCCCCAAACCCTAATATGGTTCCAAATGATAGTCAGCTTTTATACGCCCATAATTCACATATTCTTTGCACATATTTCACAAGTAACAAGCAAGTATAACGCATATCGGATGGTCCATCTTATACAATTAATACCCAACCGTCCACACTAGCTTAATTAATCAAATGCGACCCAATAATGTAATTTATAACCCAATAGAAACAAAACTAATTCTCAATCCTTACTTTATAAATATCACAACTTATTTCCTGTTTGGTCCGGCCCAGTATTTTCCCCAAACCAATCGGCCCATGTGCGTGTTGTGCTCTTATATATCATGTGCAGCTAATGGATGGTCCAGCCCAACAGGCACTTCTGCCCCAAACAATCAGACGTCCCAATTGCTTTTATACAACAGTTTACTTATCAACCCACTTTTACCTTAGCCCATAACCTAACTCTACCCCTATTTTCATAACCGTGAATCAACATACCCCTCCCCATAATTAATGCCAATTATATGAAGCCATAATTTAATCTAACAAACAAGTTCCAGTTTTATTCTTCTTCTACAATTCAATGCCCAATTAAAATCAAATAATATAACAACCTTATGTTTAAGATAGCAATTCATTATTTATTCCAGGTTACATACTCAACATCCTCCAACATACAAACTATCAAGATAAATTCTAACAGTTCTTGATGATTCTATGGACCCCTAATCACTCTACATGATCAATTAACATCACATGAGTTTCGTATACATACTGGACCTATCATCATGCAACTATTATCCCACACAACCACATGAACGCAAATAATCCCAACCGATGACCATATATTAATACAACCCAATCATGTAAAATTCCTTACATCAATATCACGTATAAGCAGAATCATTAGACAGGGACGATCATGATCATGGATGAATTAACAATCAATAATAACTTAACAATCAAGATTTACTAACCATGACTTGATGGAGCAAGGTTCTGTTTCAGGGGGGCCGCACGTACGTAGGGGATGATAGGGTTTGTTTTAATTCTAAGCTAACCAAGTATATAATGAAGTATAATATGTATCCTTATTAGTTAAAGTTTGGGGCGGTTCACTTATGTGGCCGAGATAACCTAGGCCTAATTAACTAGCTACTATATTCACATAACCAAAGTCCAACCTTCGGCCCAATCATAACTAGTGGCCCAATCATAACAACTAGTAGCCCAATCATAACAACTAGTGGCCCAATCATTTATGTGTTTGTTAAACATAACTACGGTGTAAGTTTCAGCCCAAGTATAATGTGTATTAATCTAATTTTAGCAAGTTTCATATTAACACAAAACGTCCAGCACAAGAAAGGAATGAATAACGAGAGATTTGGATCACAGGATTACACGACACTGACCTCCAAAGTTCGGGTTGTCACAGCTACCTTCTTTGATGGGAGAGTTGCATGTTAGGTTTGTAGCTTATTTCTTTAATTGTAGTTATACTTATTTAATTTGATTATGAAGAAACAAGTGTTGATAATTTTTATTAACACTAAGATTTTAGAATATGTTAATATGTATATTGATAGTATTAAGTAAAATACAAAGAAAGATTAAACACTGAAATATGCATAAAATATTACACACTACAATTAACACTTGTTGAGATTTCGTAGACTCTCGCCTTCTTCCATGCGATTTCATTCTTTCTTTTGTTTTGCAGATCGGCTAGCATGTCGTAGATTTTCTAATCCTGTTTTAGCAGTTGTGTGATAAACTCTTTTGCATTGTTCTTGAAATCTGATGGAGGAGAGTGGAGGACTTCATCAAGCAATCTGATGCTGCTCCAGGTTTTCTTGTTGTGACATCTTTGCCTCCAAGGCCATCAAACAAATACCAAATCAATGAAATGTTGTGTTTCATACTTGATATTTGTATAAATATGTGTATCCTTTACACATATCAATTCTCGTTCGATTTCGAGCCCTAAATCACTTTCTAGAAAGTTATACGTGAACTGATGCGTAAACGTAATCAGTATAATGCGAAAAACACTCCGGGACAGTTACATAGGCTTAACATACCTTAAATAACCTTTACATAACTTAGAAATAAGTTTTGGATGGTTTGGTGTGTCGAAATCAAGTTTATTCGATCGTAGGGACTATTTGCGTCAAACTGCAAAAGTCTGCCGATTCGTATGGTATCGAACCTTCCAGAATATGATCATAAGTTAAACATACCCTAAATATCCTTTACATAGCTTAGAAATAGGCTTTGAGGGGTTCAGTATGCTAAAATAAACTTATTTGGTCAAACAGGGACTAAAAGCGTCAAAAAGTGCATAAGTTTGCATTTTCGCGCATATCTTACGTTTTGAATATATCCGGACATCCAAAAATTTATGTAATCATTAAAATATTTTATTTTAGTGATTTCCATGCTAAAATTCCATTCGTCACGCAATTTGGATCGTTTTTCCGTCCGTTACGACTTCCGTCGTAATTAACCGAATAACACAACCGTACGACCAAACGAACCGACATACAAGATGTTTTTAAGCATATTTTAAGTTTCCTATACCTTAACTTCATTTTAGATCCTTGAAATGGGGTTAACGGGGTTTAAACGTGTCAAAAATGCATCGAAAACCAAGTTTTGGGCATGTAGGGGCTAAAAGTGTAAATCTGTCAAAGTTCTTAGGCCTGGGGCGTAAGCCTAAGCTTATTCATAAGCGGCCCGCGTCAACAGCCCAGATCAGAAACATTGAATTTGGACTTCCAGCCTATTTTTGATGGTTTTAACCCAAGGGTTTGCACTCTATGGGCTAGATTTTTATGGTTTTACAAGTCCCCATTGTATTGCAATACCATGTGCCCACATGGAGGGCCAAGATCGAAGCACGGATAATGAGAAACGATCCTAACGGTTGTGGGTTTTCTATAAATACCCTAGCTTTCATTTCTTGTTCCTCACAAATCTGATTCAAATGCTCTAAGTTGGGGTTTAGCACTTCATACCTGAGCAATTTGAATCAAGATTTCCTTGCTTGGACCCTTTGTAAGTATTCTTTCGTGCTTTTATGCATTTTTAAGCGTGAAAGCCAAACAGTGTTTGGCTTTTTGCTTTGACCAGTCTTTGGTCAACACAAAGTTCGTTTGAACTTTGCAACGTGAGCGTAATCACGATGGTTACTGTCCCTAGTGACTATACCTACTGATTACCACGTTGATTAGGTGTAGTGACGAGTCATAGTTTCGGTCAAAATGCGCGTTCATGCGTATTTTGTAACCAAACTATTCTTGGGTATCAAAACCCTTTGTTTTGATATCATAACCTGTTTTCTAACTTAACTAAAGATGTTTTAACATGTTTAGCTCGTCACTTTTAGTTTAGTGCTTATATAGGGTCGTAAGATAAGCGGTCTAAACAACCGCTTAGACTTTTGAACCCGACCCGTTTGGTCGATCATTAGGATCCGACCAAACATATTTTGTGACCATAGTTGTATAGGGAATAACCTTCCGAGGTTATACCTTATGGCCACTTAGTTTAAGTAGTTGTATGATAGGTAGTTTATACGCCTTAGGAAAAATGACCAAAATGCCCTTTTTATGCATAATTGGATTTTAAGCATATGTAACATAAACTTTTGTCACTTAACTGATTATGCAACATATTTAAACATGTATAGGCATATAATACTTGTCATAGGACTAGTTAGACGTCTCGAACGTGCGTTTGCGTGAACGACGCGTTAAAGTAGCGTAAGCTACCTAAACGAGTTATAATGGGTCGTAAGCACTTAGGTTAGGTTTCGATTTAGTATATAGGCTTTGTTAAACCATATCATATGAGTTCCAATACTCATTTGGTTTACGAAACCTCATCCTATCCGATCTTCCGACTTAGGTCTGGTTTATTAATATAGTTATCTATATTAGGTGCCGATTGATTCCTTGCTCCTTCTAGCTTTGCTTGGTTGTTGTTCAAGACTTCTAAGCATTCTCAAGTGAGTACATAGTTCCCCTATTTTACTGTTTTCAATTGTTTTCGGGTGATTCATATGTATTAAATGTTTTCGAGGTTTTAACGATGGTTTTCGAAATGATAAATATGGTTTATATAAAACTTATAACGATTTCGATAATGTGAACAAACTTGTTGGGCGTAATTACATAACAAATGACATTCATTAACATTGATCAAGCCGACCAGTATTAGGTTATGGTACCATAGGATCTGACAAATCCCATTATCAGATTGCGCCCATGGTTATGTGTGGGAGTTATGTGGGTAACGACTGAATTTGTGATTGTTAATTTACCCTTTGGTGGTTTATTAATGCGAGAATTGGCGATGGACAAGTCGCGAAGGTTTGGATGTTATTAGCGAGGCGACCAAAAGTAGTTTTCACAATTTAAAACGAGAATGATTTAAACGACTAAAGCGATTTTAACGAGTTAAACGATTTGGGTAAACGATTGGTTTTTGGTTAGTGTTTGGATAACGGGACGGGTGTAATGTGATGAAAACATGGTAGATACGCCGCTGGTACTTCTTATATATAAGTGTTTTCATCATATTACATACCGTGGCGTTATTTAGTTCACTTGGGTAAACGATTTTGAAACGATGTCACACAACGATGTTTTCTGAATAATATAAACCATACGAGTTTTATTAACGAGTTTTTACGAGATGTTTTACAATTTGATTTAATTTTATAAATGTTTTGGGGTTAAGAATCATGGCTACGAGATTTTATAAATTATAACCAACTTGATTTTTGACTCTTGTAGTCTAATGAGGGATTGCAAATGTAAACTAACCATGAATCCGACACTCTCATAAAACCTATGTGCTCGCCAGCATTTCTTTGCTGACCTTGTTTTTACATATGTTTCAGGTGTTATTGAATGATGTTGATTGCTAGGATGCATGCTCACTTAGGACTGGATGAGGCTTTAGTGACTTAATAACAAAGATAGACTATGTTTAACTTGTTTGTTTAAATTTCAAGACAAAGTAAATGGTTAATCTTTAAATAAAACAAAACTTCAAATTTCCGTGTGTTATGAAACATTGATTCTGTTACAACACTCCCCGACATTTCCGCCGCAATTTGTTGTTTTACGCCGTCGGGGTGTGAAAGAAGAGTTGGTATCAGAGCTCATGGTTATATGGAATTAGGTTATTAGTAATGCTTTGACCTAGTCTATAACCTTCCTAGGACCCTAACACAAGATTCTTGTGTTTAGATCTTAAAACAATACCGTCATTTATCCTTAGGTGACAACCACAACAAGAACACGAATTTCAAATCCGCTTTGTAAACCAATCATCTGTTCTAGGATGATTTATTATAAGGTTTTGAACCTTCAAAGTTTTCAAAATCTCGTCAAAGTTTGGGTCTTATAATGTGAACATGTGCAATCTGGAAGAGTGGATGCATGTACTCTAAGTTTTCTGTCTAAGGCTAGAGTGTTCGTACAAATCCACATAATCGGACCAATCACTCTTACCTGGGAACTCTTGGGGTGAGTATCCACTTATAGGCTAAAGCATGTCTTCGCGATACATTAATATGACCCGCTTGCTTTGATTAGTCACCGTCTCATTTGTTTGCCTTAGGTAACAAACAAATGATCGCAATTTTTATACGTTGTCATTATCCGATAACATTTCACTTGTTTCTTCCTATGTCTTCCAATTCCTCTAGAATGTCTCTTCATCACAGCAACACTCAAATGTCCGAGCAGACTACCAAATTTGCCCAACGAATAGGTGAAGTAATCCTGAAGACTGCTGAATTAGCTGTCGCCATGTCTCATGTCAATGATGAAGCCACCCAAGAAGTGTCACACCCCAACCGATGGCGGAAACATCGGGGCATGGCACTGAGCGAAACAGATTGTCCAGAAGTTTCCATAACAATTATCAATACTATTCAATTTAAATAATACGTCCCATATCGTATCTCAAACAGCAAAATAATTATTACAGACAAAAATCCAGGCAAATATTCTGTTCCGACAACTCAGATTTAAATAGATAGTAATTGTTTATCTGCTTCTAGAGACCCTTAGTTTGACCACTACAGACAACTATTTGTTGGGCTCTAAAGCTTTATTCTAGCTTCAAATTCCCACCAAGTGTGCGTCCTAAGCACCTGTCACATACGTTAAAATAATGTCAATACATAAAATGTAAAGGTGAGCATACAAGTTTGATAATAGCATATAGAGTTCGAATTCGTTTACGCATAACCAGCACGTACACATAGTGAAATGAAGCACATTAGTTATCGACATAGATCCATCGATACCAATGACTGCGGGTTGACTGCCCGAGGCAGTTCGCAATACATGATTACCACCGTAATCCATGCAAGTAATGGTCCTTAACAACCCCCGTGTGAACGGGTGCTGAGTCCAAACTATAGTTCTATCGTTGCTAAGGCAGGTAGACAGCATTCCACGTGTAAACATAACAAACAAGCGTTCATAAGCCACGTATAACATGCATTAACAGTTAGCGTTCAAATAGTATTGAGTAGTGTGATTGTTGTAGTTTGAATATTCGTAACGTATGTAACACCCAAAAGTGCGTAAAGCAAAAAGGGATCGAGTATACTCACAGCGGTTGATGGATTGAAGGGAGCGCTTAGCGAGTAAGGTTAGCCTGAATAGATTTGATAGCGTAACGATAAGTGACGTATTATTCGTCAAATGGTGCAAAGTGCAAATGGGTCGGATAGTGGTTCGATCGGATGGTAATCCGATCGGATAGTAATCCGTACGGATAACCATCCGTTTGGGTGGTCATCCGGTAGGACAGCTTGTCCGGTCGGATGACGATTCGGAGTGGATTGTTTCTTCCTATGAGGAGAATGTGTTTGTGTATGATGGCTTGACTTTTGAAGTTTTCGTTGTAGTATTTTGAAAACACGGAAGTATCTCTATCCATCAAGTCGGTCGATCGGATGACTAGTCGTGTGGATGGCAATCCGTTCAGATGGTCATCCGGTCGGACAGTGGTCCGGTCGGACGGCGACTTAGTGATGAGGTTACTTACTGAAGGCAAGTTTCATAACAGAGCGTCATTCGATCGGATGGCAACCCTGTTATTGAACATGTTGAAAATTGTTCAAGTCTTTGAAGTCTTAGTATCTCATGATCCGAAGAGTAATCCAGTCAGATGGTCGTCCGATCGGATTGCAATTCGTTTGATACTCAAACTTCAGATAAGATTGTTTTAAAGGTGGGACCCAAGTGTGATTCGTTCGGATGGCAATCCATTCGGATGACCTATCCGATTGGACAACAATCCGGTCGGATAGCAATCCGTTACAGTTGTTTCGTTCGTCCTACACTTGGCCGTTTTAATGGTTTGTCATTATGTCGAGACACTTTGACAACGTGTTAGCCAACAGAACCCCTAGTTCGACCCAGATGACCAACCCAACCAGGAATCACCCTAGTCCGGCCGGTTACCGGCTCGAGACGGTTGTTCTTGACTTACCCAAAATCGGTAGTCTCGTGGGTAGAATCCGGATCTTGAGCTAGTACAACACTACGATAGAGTAGAAGACTAGATCAGGGTCGGATCCTATCGGTTTTGAGTACCTTGAGTGCAAAAGAGTTGGAAGAGAGTTAAAAACCATCTTTCAATCCTCTTTCACCACACTTGTGTCGAGATCTTTACAAGATCTTTGTGGAAATCGGTTAGATCTAAGTTGTTCTTGGTGGATTGAGGCCAAAACATGAAGTTCTTAAAGAACATATGATGACATCATCCTAGAACACCCAAAATCTAGTGATTTCACGGTTAAAAGTTAAGATTTAAAAAGTGATTTCATGGTTAAAAGTTAAGATTTAAAAGATAGAAAGGTGTAGGAGTGCGTGTAGATTAAGAAAGTACAAGATTTAGGGCGAGATCTTACCTGGATTGAGAGAAATCGAAGAAAAGGTGAGGAGCACGAATGGTTCGGACAGAGGGTTTCCAAAAGTGGAAAGAATGACAACGAAAGTGGTATTTATAGGATTCCAAAAGAGGAAAGGGTTATCCGATCGAATGACACACCACCCGGATGACGATCCGGTCGGATGACATCCTGGTCGGATGGCGTCTGTTCTGTAGCGCAGTGGCTATCCGGTCGGATGGCTATCCGGCCGGATGGCACTTGGTTCGATTGTTTGACGCGACGATTTTTGATGTTTCGATTTCGATTGCGAGCGGCTCGTCACGATAGGGTTTCCTAGTCAAATTACTTTCAGTCCTAACCACTAATTATCATAGTTCGATTTACGATTCGGATTCGAGTTCGATTACGTTTCAAGTTTCGATTGAGTTCGATTGATTTCCACAACATATATATATATATATATATATATATATATATATATAACACGCACAAGTAACACATAAGGCACACACACACGTATAATAACCAGGTTAAGTCGAGTTGCGGTTCGTATCACGATTCGATGTCGAGTAGCATAGCTTGATTATCGATTAGTTAACTTTATCGCATTGTTACTTCCTATAATTCACAGTCGTAAGTCGATTAGATAGCGATTAACACACATCGATTTTAGCAATTAACAACACTTACTCCACATAATATAATTAAAATAAGGAAATTACTATAAGTCAAATTCGTACAATCGGTCGTTGACTTTGACCTTGACTTTGACTTCCGAAAACACGGGGTGTTACAGCCTCCCCTTGTTTAGGGAATTTCGTCCCGAAATTAATCTTAAAGCTGTACAACACCGTGAATCACGTTTGAGAATTTTCTATTCGGACCGGTTTTGACTCCGAAACGATTGCGAACCGAACATGTGACGTGTGGAATCCGTACACGAACGTGACCAAACACACAAGAACATAATATAATCGGTGATTCTATTGATTGATATGAAATCGTAGAAAGCACCTGAATCACGATGACACTTTCTCTCTCTAGACTTTCTTTTTGAACAACTGCGGGTACTTTGCCTTCATGTCGCTTTCGAGTTCTCAAGTGAACTCTGCGCCTCGTTTGCCTTCCCATCGGACTTTCACAATAGGAATGCGAGAGCGTCTGAGCTGCTTGGTTTGGCGATCCATGATTTCGACAGGCTTCTCCACGAAGTGTAATGTTTCATTTACTTGCAGGTCATCGAGAGAGACGTGTAAGTCGTGGTTGGCTAGGCACTTTCGGAGGTTTGACACGTGGAAAGTCGGGTGGATGTTACTAAGTTCCTCCGGTAGTTCGAGTCTGTAGGCGACTTTTCTGATTCTTTCCAGAATCTTAAAAGGTCCAACATATCGAGGCGCTAGTTTCCCTTTCTTGCCGAATCGGACCACACCCTTTCAAGGTGATACCTTTAGGAGTACGTAGTCACCAACGTCAAATTCAAGGGGCTTGCGTCGTTTATCGGTATAACTTTTCTGTCGTTCCCGAGCTTTCACCAGGTTGTCTCGAATCTGGAAAATTTTGTCTGTCGTTTCTTGTAATAGCTCAGGACCGGTTAATTGTGAATGACCGATCTCGTGCCACACAATAGGCGATCGACATCTTCTTCCGTAGAATGCCTCGAATGGTGCCATTTGTATGCTGGAATGATAACTGTTGTTATACGAGAATTCGACTAACGGTAGGTATTTATCCCAATTACCTCTGAAGTCTATGACACACGAACGGAGCATGTCTTCAAGAGTACGAATCGTTCTTTCAGTCTGACCGTCGGTTTGCGGGTGGAAAGCGGTACTTAGATTAAGCGATGTACCGAGTACTGTTTGAAACGTTTCCCACAGTCGCGAGGTAAACCGAGCATCACGATCAGAGATGATGTCACGAGGCGTCCCATGATTACAAATGATCTCGTCGGTGTACATTCGGGCTAATCGTTCTACCTTGTAGTCTTCTCGTATCGGCAGAAAGTGAGCTGATTTAGTCAAACGGTTAACAACAACCCAAATGCTGTCGTGACCTGATGACGTGTGCGGTAGCTTGGTTATAAAGTCCATAGCTATACTTTCCCACTTCCACATAGGAATTGGTGGTTGTTCGAGTAAGCCAGAGGGTCTTTGATGTTCAGCCTTTACTCTAGCACAAGTTAGGCATTTTCCGACGTAGAGGGCAATATCCCTTTTCATGCCGGGCCACCAGTACCTGTAGCGAAGATCCTGGTACATTTTGTCAGCACCGGGGTGAATAGAATAATGGGATTTGTGGGCTTCGTCCATCAGGATCTGTCACAAATTGGTCCGCTTAGGGATCCAAATTCGGTCTAGAAAGTGGAATATCCCATTGGATTTGCTCACAAGCTGGGCTCCATCGTGGTAGATTCTTTCTTTCTTCAGAGTGCATTCGTTAAAGCATGCATGTTGAGCTTCGCGAATGAGGGTTTCGAGATCATGTTGGGCTTGAACATTACGAGTGCAAAGCAGATAGCTCTTTCTGCTAAGTGCGTCGGCAACAACATTTGCCTTGCCTGGGTGATAACAGATCTCACAGTCGTAATCGTTGAGAAGTTCTACCCATCGGCGTTGACGCATATTAAGTTCCTTCTGATTAAAGATATGTTGTAGGCTCCTATGATCGGTGAAGATCGTACACTTGGTACCATACAGGTAGTGTCACCAAATCTTTAATTCAAAAACAACTGCGCCTAGCTCGAGATCATGGGTTGTATAGTTCTTCTCGTGGACCTTGAGCTGACGAGATGCGTAAGCTATGACCTTGTCATGTTGCATGAGAACACAACCTAGACCAAGGTTGGACGCATCACAATAGACAATGAAATCGTTGTTTCTGTCGGGTAGCGTGAGAACAGGAGCATTGCAAAGCTTATGCTTGAGGGTTTGAAAGGCAGTCTCTTGTTTGGTTCCCCAGACAAAAGGCTTGTCTTTATGCGTGAGAGTGGTAAGTGGCACAGCGATCTTTGAGAATCCCTCGATAAATCGTCGATAATAGCCCGCTAGTCCGAGAAAAGAGCGGACTTCAGACGGGTTCTTAGGCATAGCCCTGCTCTTGACAACTTCAATCTTCGCAGGGTCGACGTGAATGCCTTGACTATTAACAATGTGACCCAGAAACTGAACTTCCTCCAACCAGAATTCACACTTGGAGAACTTGGCATAGAGTTGGCTCCCCTGGAGTAACTCGAGAACCAAACCTAGGTGTTGTGCGTGTTCGGCTTTCGATTGGGAATAGATCAAGACGTCATCGATGAATACGATGACGAAATGGTCGAGATATGGTTTACACAAGCGATTCATCAGATCCATGAAAACCGCTGGTGCGTTGGTTAAGCCAAAAGGCATGACAACGAATTCGTAGTGACCGTAACGAGTGCGAAACGCGGTTTTGGGTATATCCTCCTCTTGTATGCGTAGTTGATGATAGCCTGAACGTAGATCGATCTTTGAGAAACACGTAGCACCTTGTAGCTGATCAAACAAGTTGTCGATGCGAGGTAGGGGATAGCAGTTCTTGATAGTTAACTTATTCAATTCCCGATAGTCGATGCACATCCGGAATGACCCATCCTTCTTTTTGACGAAAAGGACTGGAGCGCCCCATGGAGAGGTGCTCGGGCGAATGAAGCCTTTCTCAAGTAATTCCTGGAGTTGGTTTGAGAGTTCGCGCATTTCGGACGACGTGGGACGGTAGAGAGCTTTGGCGATAGGGTTGGCTCCAGGAATGAGGTCGATACGAAAGTCGATATCACGACTTGGTGGTAGTCCAGGAAGATCCTCTGGAAAAACATTAGGAAATTCTCGAACCACAGGAACGTATTTCACTTCCTTCTTCTCTTTCTTTTCCTTCTCCGCTACTACAATGTTAGCCAAGAAGGCCCTGTATTCCTTGCGGAGATACTTGCTAGCTTGCACGCATGACATAAGCTTGAGACCCTTTGAAGTAGTATCACCGTATACACACAATAAGTCACCATTCGCGAGCGAAAATTGAACCATCTTGTCGAAGCACACAACTTAAGCATGGTTTTCTCGAAGAAAGTCCATGCCTACTATGACGTCAAAACTTCCGAGTTGCATCGGAATAAGGTTGTTTGGAAAGATGTGATTGCTGAGCCCAAGAGTACAATCACGAAGAACAGAATTGACGGCGACGGTTCTTCCGGTAGCGACTTCAACATCGAATGTCGAGGAGAGTTGGGAGCGTTTACGTCTAAGGAGTTTCTCGAATTCGAACGACACAAAGTAATTATCGGCTCCAGTATCAAACAAACATGAAGCATAAATACCATTCACAAGGAACGTACCATTGACCACGTTGTTGTCGGCTTGGGCTTGGCGCACGTTGATGTTGAAAGTTCTGGCGCGTGCGGCCTGTTGTTGATGTTGCTGCTATTGTTGCTGGTGTTGCTGCTGTTGTTGAGGCTGTTGCTGCTGGGGCTCTTGTTTCACAACCCTGTTTGGGCACATGTTGGCGAAATGGTTAGGATCGCCACATGCGAAGCAGGCTCTGGCTTTGACCGCGGGTGCCGGAGGAGCTTGTTGACCCTGTGGGGCAGTGACCAGAGCTTGATGAGCAGGGGCTTGTCAAATACGGCAGTTGGCAGTAAAATGGCCGTATACATTGCAATGAGCACAAAAACGGCAAGCAATGGCAGTTGGGTGGTGGTAGGTACAAGTAGGGCAGAGCGGGTGTGGCCCAGTGTATGCACGCTTTGCAGGTGGTGCATTAGCCATAGGCGCCGCTACTTGACGCTGTTGGGCTGGTACAGTTTGAATCGGTGCAGCAGTGATTGCACAGTTCTTGTTGCTGGAGCTGTTCTTTCTCTTGTTCTTCCTCTTGTTGCTCGAGGAGGTGGGATCGGCAGTTGGTGCGGTGGTGGTAGCTTGATGCAGATGCTTCGAAGTCTTATCCCAGACACCAGCCTTAACCCGCTTGTCGTTGATTTCAGCGGCCAGTAGATAAGTTTCCTCGATCGTCGTAGTCTTAGCCGCTTGCACGAAATCAGCAACGCAGTCGGGCAGGGCCCGGATGTACTTCTTGATTGCCATGTCTGGAGTCTTGACTTGGTCGGGACAGATAATGCTGAGCTGTTTGAAACGAGCAGTGAGACCAGCATTGTCACCATCCTTTTACTGTATGTGCCAGAATTCATCTTCTATCTTTTGATGTTCGTGAGGAGGGCAGAATTCCTCTAGCATAACTTCCATGAGCTTGTCCCACGACAGACCGTAGGCTGCATCGTTCCCTCGCTTGTTCCTCTCAGCCGTCCACCAGTCTAGTGCACGGGACTGGAAAACGCCGGTAGCATTTAGAGTACGGAGGTCATCAGGGCAACCACTCTGTCGCAGAGTAACCTCAATGGAATCAAACCAGTGGAATAATGCAGTAGGACCTCCCTCGCCAGTGAATTCTTTTGGCCCACACGACTTGAATTGCTTGAAATTAAAAGTCTTCGCGGTAGCTTTAGGAGCTTCGGTTCTCGATTCCTCAGACGATTTGCTGGCATTCTCATAAACATCACTCACAGCCTTTGCTACACTTTTAGCGATGATGGCAGCAAGACGTTTGTCTCTCTTTTCTTGATGAGAAAGTGCGTGACGGGATCCAGACGACATTGTCTGCAACAGACATCATCACAGGACTCAACACATGTATTCGAATCTCACCTCACACGTCTACTACTACTAAAGCTCAGGGACACGCATATTTACGTAAACACATAACACATAGAGCACAAATCACATAAGCACGTAGAGCACATAATCACATAACACCTAAGCACGTAGAGCAAAGAAGCAAGGAAACACAAACGCATTTAATCACTAGAGGCAGTTAGAAAACAGAAACATATCATTCAAAGTCCGCGGTTGCTCGAGAATAGCATAGTATAAGCGTATATCGTAGCATAAGGTCGCTCACAATCCCGCGATTTGTTAACGTTTTGAGATAGAAATGCAGTGAGAGTCGTGTGTGTCGATCGAAGTGATGGCACAAATCGATTAATTTTTCCAAAATTAAGCACATAAACGGTAAAAGCACAAAAAAACACATAAAATTGACGAATTATCAGAGTCAGCAGTAGCGGGCTCAGATTCGAAACACACAAAAATCGAGAGATAGATTGTCTGCGGTTAGTAGACTTCGACTAACCAAAGCAATTCAACTATTCACAAGGACTTGTCGTCTACGTTTGACCTTCAGGACTGTGTCCTTGCCTTGATTCTTGGGCGTCTGACACACATCCCGTTAGTCATGTCGTGACTTCAGGTCGTTGGAGTCCGTCGAGACTTTGGTGGGAGTTTGTAAAATGTGCGGAACAAGTCGTCAAGGTTAGGGTTTCACCCCTGGCTCAACAACTTCGTCCCTGTTTTTGATAAAATAGGGGAGATTATTCATCAAAATATGGATTTCACTCCTGATTTGGTATAATTCCCCCGTTGAACAAGCGTTCGTTATTGAAAAAGAAAGGAGAAATCATTGATAAGTTGATAAAACAGCATTAGTTCAAGCAATTTAGTCAAGAGTTCATGGTTTTCACCCCTAATCTTGACTTTATCGCCTATTTATAGCTGTAAATTCGAGTGTAGTGATAGTGTAGCGTAAGCGAGAATAGCGAGGAAATAAGCTCGTACATAATCCTTACCGGATATGCACAAATTGGTCTATTGGTTCCTAACTACAGACTAGGTTTCTAAGACATCGACCCGGACTAGGTCGAGTCTTGCCTAATTCCCTATAGTTATGGCTCTGATACCAATCTGTCACACCCCAACCGATGGCGGAAACATCGGGGCATGGCACTGAGCGAAACAGATTGTCCAGAAGTTTCCATAACAATTATCAATACTATTCAATTTAAATAATACGTCCCATATCGTATCTCAAACAGCAAAATAATTATTACAGACAAAAATCCAGGCAAATATTCTGTTCCGACAACTCAGATTTAAATAGACAGTAATTGTTTATCTGCTTCTAGAGACCCTTAGTTTGACAAAAACAGACAACTATTTGTTGGGCTCTAAAGCTTTATTCTAGCTTCAAATTCCCACCAAGTGTGCGTCCTAAGCACCTGTCACATACGTTAAAATAATGTCAATACATAAAATGTAAAGGTGAGCATACAAGTTTGATAATAGCATATAGAGTTCGAATTCGTTTACGCATAACCAGCACGTACACATAGTGAAATGAAGCACGTTAGTTATCGACATAGATCCATCGATACCAATGACTGCGGGTTGACTGCCCGAGGCAGTTCGCAATACATGATTACCACCGTAATCCATGCAAGTAATGGTCCTTAACAACCCCCGTGTGAACGGGTGCTGAGTCCAAACTATAGTACTATCGTTGCTAAGGCAGGTAGACAGCATTCCACGTGTAAACATAACAAACAAGCGTTCATAAGCCACGTATAACATGCATTAACAGTTAGCGTTCAAATAGTATTGAGTAGTGTGATTGTTGTAGTTTGAATATTCGTAACGTATGTAACACCCAAAAGTGCGTAAAGCAAAAAGGGATCGAGTATACTCACAGCGGTTGATGGATTGAAGGGAGCGCTTAGCGAGTAAGGTTAGCCTGAATAGATTTGATAGCATAACGATAAGTGACGTATTATTCGTCAAATGGTGCAAAGTGCAAATGGGTCGGATAGTGGTTCGATCGGATGGTAATCCGATCTGATAGTAATCCGTGCGGATAACAATCCGTTTGGGTGGTCATCCGGTAGGACAGCTTGTCCGGTCGGATGACGATTCGAGTGGATTGTTTCTTCCTATGAGGAGAATGTGTTTGTGTATGATGGCTTGACTTTTGAAGTTTTCGTTGTAGTATTTTGAAAACACGGAAGTATCTCTATCCATCAAGTCGGTCGATCGGATGACTAGTCGTGTGGATGGCAATCCGTTCAGATGGTCATCCGGTCGGACAGTGGTCCGGTCGGACGGCGACTTAGTGATGAGGTTACTTACTGAAGGCAAGTTTCATAACAGAGCGTCATTCGATCGGATGGCAACCCTGTTATTGAACATGTTGAAAATTGTTCAAGTCTTTGAAGTCTTAGTATCTCATGATCCGAAGAGTAATCCAGTCAGATGGTCGTCCGATCGGATTGCAATTCGTTTGATACTCAAACTTCAGATAAGATTGTTTTAAAGGTGGGACCCAAGTTTGATTCGTTCGGATGGCAATCCGTTCGGATGACCTATCCGATTGGACAACAATCCGGTCGGATAGCAATCCGTTACCGTTGTTCCGTTTGTCCTACACTTGGCCGTTTTAATGGTTTGTCATTATGTCGAGACACTTTGACAACGTGTTAGCCAACAGAACCCCTAGTTCGACCCAGATGACCAACCCGACCAGGAATCACCCTAGTCCGGCCGGTTACCGGCTCGAGACGGTTGTTCTTGACTTACCCAAAATCGGTAGTCTCGTGGGTAGAATCCGGATCTTGAGCTAGTACAACACTACGATAGAGTAGAAGACTAGATCAGGGTCGGATCCTATCGGTTTTGAGTACCTTGAGTGCAAAAGAGTTGGAAGAGAGTTAAAAACCATCTTTCAATCCTCTTTCACCACACTTGTGTCGAGATCTTTACAAGATCTTTGTGGAAATCGGTTAGATCTAAGTTGTTCTTGGTGGATTGAGGCCAAAACATGAAGTTCTTAAAGAACATATGATGACATCATCCTAGAACACCCGAAATCTAGTGATTTCACGGTTAAAAGTTAAGATTTAAAAAGTGATTTCACGGTTAAAAGTTAAGATTTAAAAGATAGAAAGGTGTAGGAGTGCGTGTAGATTAAGAAAGTACAAGATTTAGGGCGAGATCTTACCTGGATTGAGAGAAATCGAAGAAAAGGTGAGGAGCACGAATGGTTCGGACAGAGGGTTTCCAAAAGTGGAAAGAATGACAATGAAAGTGGTATTTATAGGATTCCAAAAGAGGAAAGGGTTATCCGATCGAATGACACACCACCCGGATGACGATCCGGTCGGATGACATCCTGGTCGGATGGCGTCTGTTCTGTAGCGCAGTGGCTATCCGGTCGGATGGCTATCCGGCCGGATGGCACTTGGTTCGATTGTTTGACGTGGCGATTTTTGAAATACGCTCATAATCCCGTTCCACCATGTCAAAGCCCTTTTCTGTGCAAGAGCAACTTCTGCACCCCTGTCTCTCATACTCCCGTTCCACCATGTCAAAGCCCTTTTCTGAAATACGCTCGAAGCAAACTCGACTTTGCGATTATCCGGACACTGCACATGGCGGAAAGTATTCTCACTGCTCTCGAACCACTGAAGAAGCCCAGTCGCTCCTTCAGAACCACTAAACTTGAGTGGTTTAGCCTGATTAAAATCCTTGTACTTGCATGGAACATTGTTGTTGTTGTTATTGTTGGCTTGGTTCCATTGAGCAAAGAGATTTGGAAATTGAGCAGCCATCTGCTGCGCAATAATTTCTGCCAGCTCGGCAGTCTCTATCTGGCTTTCGCGTCGAGGAGGCATTCTGAAAGAGGGAACATGAAAGGAAACGAGAGAGAGAATTAGACGAAAAGAATGAGATGAAACAAATCTGATGAAAGCAAGGATAGTGGTCATTTGTTTGTTACTACAAAGCAACAAACGACACACAGTGACAAATCAAAGTAAATGGGTCGAAAATAATGTATCGCGAAGACATGCTCGCCTATAAGTGAACACTCATCCCAAGAATTCCCAGGTAAGCACAACTGGTCTCGCGTCTGATGAGATGTATACGAAGTGCTTGCCTAGACAGAAAACCCAGAATACAGGCATTCACCCTTCCAGTTTGCACGTGTTCACATTATTTAAAACCCAAAACTTTGCTGAGATTTTGAAAATTCTAAGGGGTTCAAAACCATATAACAGAGGGTTCAAAACCTTGTAATTAATCATCCTAGAACAGATGATTAGTTTTCAAAGCGGTTTTGAAATTTATGTTCTTGTTGTGGTTGTCGCCTAAGGATAGGTGACAGTATTGTTTTATGACTAAACGCAAGTAAGCTCGCGTTAGGGTCCTAAGAAAGTTATAGACTAGGTCAAAGCATTACTAATAACCTAATTCCCTATAACCATTGGCTCTGATACCATCTTTTCTGTCACACCCCGACCACGTGGAACATACAAAACGTGGCGGAAACATCGGGGAGTGTTGTAACAGAATTAATGTTTCAAATCCATGGCAATTGAAATTTTGTTTTATTCAATAGAAGTGTTACAATGTCTTAACAAACAAGGAAATACAACATAATTAACTAGTCTTGCATCTTTTATTGTCACTAAAGCCCAAGTCAGCCTATGTGTATCTTGATCATCTTATGCTTCATTTCCTGAAAAACACATGTGAAAATATGGTACGTCAGCATAAAAATGCCGGTGAGATACATAGGTTTTGTGAAAATAGGTTTCATGACTTATGCTTGAGAAAATGTTTAGTCATGAACCTTGTTATTTGCTTTGTTTTGTAAATCATTTGAAAAACGATAAGGTCAGATGATATGTATAAATAAATGTCAGGTTAAATGAATAACCATGTAAAATGAGTTTGTATAAGATAAGTTGTTTGTAAAACAATGTCTTGTGAAAAGTATGTTATTTGTATAAAATGTTATATATCTCAAATTGAAATGATTCAAATAACGCTACGATATGTAATACCATACAAACACTTATATATAGGAAGTACCAGCGGCGTATCCACCATGCTTGTATCACATTACACACGCATCATTACTTAATCACTTAATCAAACCAAACCAATCAATGTAAAATGTCTATGTTTAATCCAATGGTCAATGTATTGAATAATATGTCAAAATGCATGATCAATGTAAATCATGTAATGTGTAACCTAAATGATATGTATGGCTAGTGAAAACGCATCAACTAAACCATAGGTGAAATGCACAAAAACAAAGTATTGAAGTAAAACTTGGTTTAAATCAACGTTATGTTTTGTCAAATGTCTATGTCGAAATGTCTATGTCAAATGTCTATGTCAAAATGTCTATGTCAAAATGTCATGTATGGCTAGTGAAATGTCTCAACTAAACCATATGCACAAAAGCAAAGTATTGAAGTAAAACTGTGTTTAAATCAATATTATGTCTTGTGTAAATGCATGATCAAGGTCAATCATGTAATGTGTAAATGCATGATCAATGTCAATCATGTAATGTGTAAATGCATGATCAAGGTCAATCATGTAATGTGTAAATGCATGCTATACTGAATATGAACATTTATGCGGTGTTGTTATAATGCATACATCCAAGCCTTGCGACTGTGGTGATAAACCCTTAAACAAATTAAAGGTCTATCTGTGTAAATATCATCGAATTCGGTCATTCCTTTCTGTCCCCTTTCCCTGGGATGTCCGGAACGGGAGTTGTCAATTCCTATGGTACCACTACCTACTAACGAACGGCGTAGCTAATGTTAATGAATGTATTGTCCCATGTAAACAAACCAAATGTCATACCAAAATGTAGGCATGTGATGAAATGAATCTGTACTAAGTATGCAACAAATGAACATACATAGCATGTGATGTGATGTGATGTAAAACAATGTACTAAGTAATGCACACTATGGGCACACCTAGCATAAAATGTCATGTAAAACAATGTACTAAGTAATGCACACAATGGGCACACCTAGCATGAAATGTAATGTAAAATGATGTACCAAGTATGCTAAGTTAACATACGAAGCAGAAAAGTCATGTAAATCAATGTACTAATAGTGTACTAATGAACATAACAAGTATATGATGTGAAAACAGGAAAGCATGAAAGTAACAAGTAGGCACATGTGTTCCACCCCAAAACGTTTGGAAAATAGTAAAAGAGGGGTCTATGTACTCACTTGAGATTGCTCAGTTGTCTAAAGATAACCACCAAACAGTGCTAGAGATCTCGGAATCAAACGGCACCTAATATAGGTAACTATGTTAATTAACCGGACCTTAATCGGATGATTGGATAGCATTAGGGTTTGTAAACCAAATGAGTGTAGGAACTCACGTGATATGGTTTAACAAAGCCTACATGCTAAATGAAACTTAACCTAAGTCTTATTGACCCATTATGATCCGTTTAGGTAGCTTATGCTACTTTAACGTATCGTGCGCGTGAAACGCGTTCGGACCGCCTAACTAGTCCTATGACAAGTATTATATGCCTAAACATGTTAAATAATCAGTTATGTGACAAAAGTTTAGGTTACATATGCTAAATTACCAATTATGTATGAAAAGGGTATTCTGGTAATTTACCTAAGGCATATAAACTACCTATCATACAACTACTTAAACGTCGTGACCATAAGGTATAACCTCGGAAGGTTATTCCCTACACTATGGTCACCTAATGTATTTGGTCGGATCCTAATGATCGACCAAACTGGGTCGGGTTCGAAGGTATAGGCGATTAATTAGATCGCCTACCCTACGACCCTAGACAACGTGGTAATCAGTAGGCATAGTCCCAAGGGACTATGACCATCGTGATTACAATCACGTTGCGAAGTTCTAACGAACTTCGCATTGACCATTACTGGTCAATGCTGAAAGTCAAACAAAGTTTGACTTTCCGACTCGAAAAGCAGTAAAAATAGGGAAAAGAACGAAAGAATACTTACGAAGGGTCCCCGAATGCTAACCCAGATCAAAATAGCTCAGGTATGAAACGAAGGTTCCAACTTAGAGCCCAAATGATCAGATTTGTGGGTTTTTAAGCCAAAGGGGGGGTGGGTATTTATAGAAAAAGTAGAGCCGCTAGGATCGTTTCTTGAATATCGTGCCACGATCCGAGCCGTACACTTGTCACAAAGTTGTGGTGGCTAGAAACTTGTTCTTATCCGCTGACTAGACCCGTTTAGAATGTGTGGACACGAATCAATCAGCTGCAACTTGCTAAAAAGACATTGAATCTGGTCCAGATCACTCACTCGCGTAGCACGACGGGTAGAGCCTTAGGGCTCGCGCTACGCGACTGCCTCCCAGTTCCAGAATTGTTTCAAACTTGGCAGAAATGGTCCCTGCACGTGTTTAAGCCCTTTTTCGATGCGTTTGAACCCCGTTAACCTCATTTTAAGGCTCTAAAATGAAGTTAAAGTATAGGGAACTCAAAACATACTCAAAAATATGCCGGAGGTTGGTCCGTTTGGCCGTACGAACGCGATGTTCGCTTAATTACGACGGAATGCGCACAAGCGCGAAAAACGAACCAAATGACGCAACGAATGGATTTTTCTTAAGGCGAACACTAAAATATAATGTAGTCATGCTTACATAAATTTTTGGATGTCCATATGTATTCAGAACGTAAGTTATGCGCGAAAATGCAAACTTGTGCACTTTTTGACACTTTTAGTCCCTGAATGTCCCAAAAGTTTATTTTAGCACACCCAACCCCTCAAAGCCTATTTCTAAGCTATGTAAAGGATATTTAAGGTGTGTTTAACTTATGGTCATGTTCCGGAATGTCTGTTACAGTTCAAATTGGCATACTTTCGCAGTTTGTCAACTTTAGTCCCTGTAAGCGATTTAACTTTGATTTCACCACACCAAACCTTCCAAAACTTATATCTAAGTTATGTATAGGTTATTTAAGGTATGTAAAGCCTATTTCACTATTCCGGAGTGTTCGTTGCATTAAACTGGTTATATTTACGCATTAGTGCGCGTATAACCTTCCAGAAAGCGATTTAGAGCTTGAAATCGAACACGAGTCGATATGTGCAAAAGATACACATATTTATACAAGTCCAAAGTATGAAATACATTATTTCATTGGTTTTGCATTTGTTTGATGGCCGTGGAGGCACAGGTGTTACAGTCTCCCCTACTTTAGGAAATTTCGTCCCGAAATTTATTTAGAGGAAACTTGTGAGAGTTTAAAACATGAAGTTGAAAAGATTGAACAACATTGGTTAGGGTTCTGAACTTCTAGTAACTTTAATAACATCATGATTGCAATGTAAGAGGGATACTTATATACAAGTATATAAAGCGTCATTGGTGCGTCCACCGTACCTCCATTACATCGTTCTCATTTCGTTATTGTTGTCACTATCGGTTCTTACACATAATAAATCTTACTGTGGTTACCGTGCACCGAATCTCATAATTATGTACGCGTCCATAATCAGACAATTCCTTGCACAGTTTACACAGTCTATTTTATAATGTGCAGGGGAAAACCAAATGAACAATCCTGTGATGAGTGTGACTAGACCGCCATAGAGTCCTTTTAATTAAATCAATAAATGATCTAAATAGACTATCAAGGAGTCTGTCCAGCTACATCACTAGATGTCGTTCTTTAACCAAATTGTGAATCAATCTTTTTGATTAGACCACTAAAGGGTCTCTTATGAATCATGGAGCGGTACAATATAATCCAAGGGTCTTAACTATTACATAGAAGCCCATTAAGGATTCAAGGTAGTACCTTTTGAATATCCTACTATGAATCCCTCATATGAAGATATGAAAGATTCTACGAGGATTTGGATAACGAATATCCAGAGTATACCAAAAACACAAAAATGTATAAATGAAAACACAAAATATGTAAATACATAGTCACATAACCACAAAATTGTTTGTTAATTTGTCTTGTTACTTGCGTACATGCATTTAAAGCACACTAGGAATCCATTCAGCGGATTTCATTTAGTACTTTAAACGTTATCAAGAATCTAACTATAAAGATAGAAAGATTTTTGAAGAGAAAATTCGATTTCGATTATAAAGAACCGAAATGTTCGAATTAAGGTACATAAGGAATCCAATTAAGGACTCTGATTTGAATATGATGATCATCCACAAGGGTCTAATTATGGAGATAAAAAGATCCCATATGGATTTTAGAAGTTGAAGATGCTTTGAATTCTTGCACGGGATGTGCTTAAGTCAAAACATGAAGTAAAATGCTTATGAGGTTGAGATGCTAGGTATGTCAAGGCGACATATGAAGCAGAATTTGAAGGTTAAGTAAATGTGTGAGGAAAATATATTTGGAAAACTATGCATGGGAAAAAAATTGTTTTTGAAACCTTATATATAATATTTTGAAATAAAGTAGGTGTATTAGATAGATATATTTACAAAAATGTTTTAAAATCATGCGAGATGAATTTTGAAATTATGTATAAGGTTTTTGAAAGACATGAATGATGCTTTTCGAAATCATGCACTTGATCAGAAAATGTATTGTGTTAATATTGTCTTCAGACTATATGAAATATTTTGAAATTAGAAAGGTTGGTTTTGATAACATGGCCAATGTTTTTGAAATAACATAGACAATGCATCTAGAAAAATTGTTTTCAAACTATATGAAATGTTTTGAGATCACGAAGATTGTTTTTGAAATACTGGTACTGTGTATGTTGAAAAATCGAAACATAATGGGTATGAGATTTGAAAATACCCTTAGGTATCTAACCAAGGATTTAAAAGCACAGATGTGCGAAAAGTACGATTACTCATAATGTCACTTAATTTTCTGTACTTTGTTTCTTAGAGTGAAACGAGTACTTAAAATTTTCGAGGGAATCATGAGCAATCATTTGAAAGAGAGAAATCACAAGAGTAGTTTGTAAGGTACATAGTTCTTTGATGTAGGTATCATAGGAAAAGTCATACACGCATGTAATTATACTTGTATATCAGAATTGTGAACAACAACTTTTATTTATGAACGAGACATATTGTTTCACAATACACGAAAACAAAAGAAACAAAGGCATAAGACAGCAACATCCTTTGTTCAGCTAAATGCTCATCCGTGGGTCGGATTTGCATTAGCTAGCTTTGGGCATTGGTTTCTGTAGTGGGTCAGATCCCCACAATTGTAACAGGCACCAGGTGGGTAGTGTGGTCGTGCAGCTTGACCCTGTTGCTGAGCAAGAGGCTGAGCAACTTGTCGAGCCGGGTTCTGAACCGCGGGATTCTGAGCAGACCGACAAAAATTGGCAAGATGGCCTGACTTCCCACAGTTAGTACAGAAACGGCATGGAAGTTGCGGCTGGTGGTGACTGTTGCATCTATTGCACAACGGTGCATTCCCTGAATAGGGTTTCTTCGCTGGAGGCTATGCGGGTTGGTTGGGAGCTGCCTGGTTAGCTGGGGCAGTGACAGCATAGTTTTGGGAAGCCTTACGCTTCTTTGCCCTCTTCGAAGAACCAGAGTCCTTTCCATTCTTGTTTTGACCCTTCTTGCTATCCCCCTTGTCAGCCAACTGTTTCTTGCCCTTGTCACCCTTCCGGTGTAACTTGTTCTTCCTGATCTGCGACTCAGTCAGCGTTGCTGATAACTCGATTGCCTGACGAAGTGTGGCAGGGTTACTACCAGTAAGGATGTCTTGTACCGAGTCGGGTAGGCCGTCGATGTATCTCTCGATAGCCTTGTCGAGTGGGGTAACCATAGTCGGACAAAGCAGACTCAACTCTTCAAACCGATCAGTATAAGCCCTGTGCTCACCACTATCTTGCTTCAAATCATCAAATTCCTTCTCCAAAGCTTGCTGCTCATGACGAGGACAGAATTCCCTCATCATAAGGGCTCTAAGCTCAGCCCATGTCTGTGCAAGAGCAACTTCTGCACCCCTGTCTCTCATAATCCCGTTCCACCATGTCAAAGCCCTTTTCTGAAATACGCTCGAAGCAAACTCGACTTTGCGATTATCCGGACACTGCACAAGGCGGAAAGTATTCTCACTGCTCTCGAACCACTGAAGAAGCCCAGTCGCTCCTTCAGAACCACTAAACTTGAGTGGTTTAGCCTGATTAAAATCCTTGTACTTGCATGGAACATTGTTGTTGTTGTTATTGTTGGCTTGGTTCCATTGAGCAAAGAGATTTGGAAATTGAGCAGCCATCTGCTGCGCAATAATTTCTGCCAGCTCGGCAGTCTATATCTGGCTTTCGCGTCGAGGAGGCATTCTGAAAGAGGGAACATGAAAGGAAACGAGAGAGAGAATTAGACGAAAAGAATGAGATGAAACAAATCTGATGAAAGCAAGGATAGTGGTCATTTGTTTGTTACTACAAAGCAACAAACGACACACAGTGACAAATCAAAGTAAATGGGTCGAAAATAATGTATCGCGAAGACATGCTCGCCTATAAGTGAACACTCATCCCAAGAATTCCCAGGTAAGCATAACTGGTCTCGCGTCTGATGAGATGTATACGAAGTGCTTGCCTAGACAGAAAACCCAGAATACAGGCATTCACCCTTCCAGTTTGCACGTGTTCACATTATTTAAAACCCAAAACTTTGCTGAGATTTTGAAAATTCAAAGGGGTTCAAAACCATATAACAGAGGGTTCAAAACCTTGTAATTAATCATCCTAGAACAGATGATTAGTTTTCAAAGCGGTTTTGAAATTTATGTTCTTGTTGTGGTTGTCGCCTAAGGATAGGTGACAGTATTGTTTTATGACTAAACGCAAGTAAGCTCGCGTTAGGGTCCTAAGAAAGTTATAGACTAGGTCAAAGCATTACTAATAACCTAATTCCCTATAACCATTGGCTCTGATACCATCTTTTCTGTCACACCCCGACCACGTGGAACATACAAAACGTGGCGGAAACATCGGGGAGTGTTGTAACAGAATTAATGTTTCAAATCCATGGCAATTGAAATTTTGTTTTATTCAATAGAAGTGTTACAATGTCTTAACAAACAAGGAAATACAACATAATTAACTAGTCTTGCATCTTTTATTGTCACTAAAGCCCAAGTCAGCCTATGTGTATCTTGATCATCTTATGCTTCATTTCCTGAAAAACACATGTGAAAATATGGTACGTCAGCATAAAAATGCCGGTGAGATACATAGGTTTTGTGAAAATAGGTTTCATGACTTATGCTTGAGAAAATGTTTAGTCATGAACCTTGTTATTTGCTTTGTTTTGTAAATCATTTGAAAAACGATAAGGTCAGATGATATGTATAAATAAATGTCAGGTTAAATGAATAACCATGTAAAATGAGTTTGTATAAGATAAGTTGTTTGTAAAACAATGTCTTGTGAAAAGTATGTTATTTGTATAAAATGTTATATATCTCAAATTGAAATGATTCAAATAACGCTACGATATGTAATACCATACAAACACTTATATATAGGAAGTACCAGCGGCGTATCCACCATGCTTGTATCACATTACACACGCATCATTACTTAATCACTTAATCAAACCAAACCAATCAATGTAAAATGTCTATGTTTAATCCAATGGTCAATGTATTGAATAATATGTCAAAATGCATGATCAATGTAAATCATGTAATGTGTAACCTAAATGATATGTATGGCTAGTGAAAACGCATCAACTAAACCATAGGTGAAATGCACAAAAACAAAGTATTGAAGTAAAACTTGGTTTAAATCAACGTTATGTTTTGTCAAATGTCTATGTCGAAATGTCTATGTCAAATGTCTATGTCAAAATGTCTATGTCAAAATGTCATGTATGGCTAGTGAAATGTCTCAACTAAACCATATGCACAAAAGCAAAGTATTGAAGTAAAACTGTGTTTAAATCAATATTATGTCTTGTGTAAATGCATGATCAAGGTCAATCATGTAATGTGTAAATGCATGATCAATGTCAATCATGTAATGTGTAAATGCATGATCAAGGTCAATCATGTAATGTGTAAATGCATGCTATACTGAATATGAACATTTATGCGGTGTTGTTATAATGCATACATCCAAGCCTTGCGACTGTGGTGATAAACCCTTAAACAAATTAAAGGTCTATCTGTGTAAATATCATCGAATTCGGTCATTCCTTTCTGTCCCCTTTCCCTGGGATGTCCGGAACGGGAGTTGTCAATTCCTATGGTACCACTACCTACTAACGAACGGCGTAGCTAATGTTAATGAATGTATTGTCCCATGTAAACAAACCAAATGTCATACCAAAATGTAGGCATGTGATGAAATGAATCTGTACTAAGTATGCAACAAATGAACATACATAGCATGTGATGTGATGTGATGTAAAACAATGTACTAAGTAATGCACACTATGGGCACACCTAGCATAAAATGTCATGTAAAACAATGTACTAAGTAATGCACACAATGGGCACACCTAGCATGAAATGTAATGTAAAATGATGTACCAAGTATGCTAAGTTAACATACGAAGCAGAAAAGTCATGTAAATCAATGTACTAATAGTGTACTAATGAACATAACAAGTATATGATGTGAAAACAGGAAAGCATGAAAGTAACAAGTAGGCACATGTGTTCCACCCCAAAACGTTTGGAAAACAGTAAAAGAGGGGTCTATGTACTCACTTGAGATTGCTCAGTTGTCTAAAGATAACCACCAAACAGTGCTAGAGATCTCGGAATCAAACGACACCTAATATAGGTAACTATGTTAATTAACCGGACCTTAATCGGATGATTGGATAGCATTAGGGTTTGTAAACCAAATGAGTGTAGGAACTCACGTGATATGGTTTAACAAAGCCTACATGCTAAATGAAACTTAACCTAAGTCTTATTGACCCATTATGATCCGTTTAGGTAGCTTATGCTACTTTAACGTATCGTGCGCGTGAAACGCGTTCGGACCGCCTAACTAGTCCTATGACAAGTATTATATGCCTAAACATGTTAAATAATCAGTTATGTGACAAAAGTTTAGGTTACATATGCTAAATTACCAATTATGTATGAAAAGGGTATTCTGGTAATTTACCTAAGGCATATAAACTACCTATCATACAACTACTTAAACGTCGTGACCATAAGGTATAACCTCGGAAGGTTATTCCCTACACTATGGTCACCTAATGTATTTGGTCGGATCCTAATGATCGACCAAACTGGGTCGGGTTCGAAGGTATAGGCGATTTATTAGATCGCCTACCCTACGACCCTAGACAACGTGGTAATCAGTAGGCATAGTCCCAAGGGACTATGACCATCGTGATTACAATCACGTTGCGAAGTTCTAACGAACTTCGCATTGACCATTACTGGTCAATGCTGAAAGTCAAACAAAGTTTGACTTTCCGACTCGAAAAGCAGTAAAAATAGGGAAAAGAACGAAAGAATACTTACGAAGGGTCCCCGAATGCTAACCCAGATCAAAATAGCTCAGGTATGAAACGAAGGTTCCAACTTAGAGCCCAAATGATCAGATTTGTGGGTTTTTAAGCCAAAGGGGGGTGGGTATTTATAGAAAAAGTAGAGCCGCTAGGATCGTTTCTTGAATATCGTGCCACGATCTGAGCCGTACACTTGTTACAAAGTTGTGGTGGCTAGAAACTTGTTCTTATCCGCTGACTAGACCCGTTTAGAATGTGTGGACACGAATCAATCAGCTGCAACTTGCTAAAAAGACATTGAATCTGGTCCAGATCACTCACTCGCGTAGCGCGACGGGTAGAGCCTTAGGGCTCGCGCTACGCGACTGCCTCCCAGTTCCAGAATTGTTTCAAACTTGGCAGAAATGGTCCCTGCACGTGTTTAAGCCCTTTTTCGATGCGTTTGAACCCCGTTAACCTCATTTTAAGGCTCTAAAATGAAGTTAAAGTATAGGGAACTCAAAACATACTCAAAAATATGCCGGAGGTTGGTCCGTTTGGCCGTACGAACGCGATGTTCGCTTAATTACGACGGAATGCGCACAAGCGCGAAAAACGAACCAAATGACGCAACGAATGGATTTTTCTTAAGGCGAACACTAAAATATAAGGTAGTCATGCTTACATAAATTTTTGGATGTCCAGATGTATTCAGAACGTAAGTTATGCGCGAAAATGCAAACTTGTGCACTTTTTGACACTTTTAGTCCCTGAATGTCCCAAAAGTTTATTTTAGCACACCCAACCCCTCAAAGCCTATTTCTAAGCTATGTAAAGGATATTTAAGGTGTGTTTAACTTATGGTCATGTTCCGGAATGTCTGTTACAGTTCAAATTGGCATACTTTCGCAGTTTGTCAACTTTAGTCCCTGTAAGCGATTTAACTTTGATTTCACCACACCAAACCTTCCAAAACTTATATCTAAGTTATGTATAGGTTATTTAAGGTATGTAAAGCCTATTTCACTATTCCGGAGTGTTCGTTGCATTAAACTGGTTATATTTACGCATTAGTGCGCGTATAACCTTCCAGAAAGCGATTTAGAGCTTGAAATCGAACATGAGTCGATATGTGCAAAAGATACACATATTTATACAAGTCCAAAGTATGAAATACATTATTTCATTGGTTTGGCATTTGTTTGATGGCCGTGGAGGCACAGGTGTTACAACATAAGGCACACACACACGTATAATAACCAGGTTAAGTCGAGTTGCGGTTCGTATCACGATTCGATGTCGAGTTGCATAGCATGATTATCGATTAGTTAACTTTATCGCATTGTTACTTCCTATAATTCACAGTCGTAAGTCGATTAGATAGCGATTAACACACATCGATTTTAGCAATTAACAACACTTACTCCACATAATATAATTAAAATAAGGAAATTACTATAAGTCAAATTCGTACAATCGGTCGTTGACTTTGACCTTGACTTTGACTTCCGAAAACACGGGGTGTTACAAGAAGCATCAAAGGAAATAGAAGCCAATCCTTCACCAAAATCAAAGAAGCGTAAAGCTTCAAAGAATCCTCCAACCGTTGCACCAAATCAAGCAGAACCTAGCCAGGTGGCAGCACCACCAGCCAAGAAGTCGTACTTGGGAACTGCTCATTTGTACAATCAGTGTAACCTCCATCACCATGCCAATGTTAAATGTCGAAAGTGTTTCAACTGTGGACTTATTGGTCATATGGCACGAGTCTGTCGTTCAGTCACTGTGCTAAACCAAGCTTTTCAGAACCCTGTTCAATTTCAAGCAGATCCAGCACAAGATCGTTTTCCTTCTGGTGCTTGCTACATCTATGGTGAGACGGGTTATGTCAGGGACAAATACCCAAAGATTGTCAATGCAAATCTGACCCACGGATGAGCATTTGGTTGCTTAGAAGAAGCTGCTGCTTTGAATAATCTGAATCTTATGCTTATGTTTCTTGTGTTTTTCTTTGAACTCTGAAACAATCGGTTTTGTTTATAAATAAATCGTTGTTCACAATTCTGATATACAAATGTAGTTGCATATGTGTATGGCATACTCCTAAGATACCTACACCAAAGAACCATATTTGTAGTTCTCTCGTTCATGTGATCGCTCTTGATTTCCTCGAAAAATTCTAAGTACTCGTTTCATTCTAAGAAAAGTACATAAAATAAGTGACATTTTGAGTAATCACTTTAAATCCTTGGTTTGATAACTAAGGGTATTCTTCGATCTCATACCCATATCATTGCATTCTAGTTTTTATAACAACATACATAGTATATGTTTTTCAAAACAACCTTCATGATTTCAAAATATTTCATATAGTTTGAAAACGATTTTAACCCAGTATATTTACTTAGTATATCAAGTGCATGATTTCGAAAAGCATTATTCATGTTTTCAAAAACCTTATACATAATTTCAAAATTCATCCCACACGATTTTTATAAACATATTTACCTAATATATCTACCTTACGATTTCAAAAGTATTATGTAGGATTTCAAAAACATTAAACATATTTCTAAAGAACCCCATGCATAGTTTTCGAAAAAGCATTCTGCTCGTATTACCCAACCTTCAAATTCTGCTTCATATGTCGCCTTGGCATATCTAGCACCTCAACTTCATGAGCATTCTACCTCGTGTAGCGACTTAAGCACGTCTAGTGTAAGGTTTCGAAGCGTCTCCCGCTTTTCAAATTCCAAAACCCATATAGGATTTTCTTATCTTCACAATTAAGATCCTTGTGGAAGATTATCGCTCAAATCGGAGTCCTTGATTAGATTCCTTGTACGCCTTAATACGTACATTACAATTCAATAAGGACAAAGCCGAATTCCTATTAAGATCTTCCTATCTTCATAGTTAGATTCTTGAAAATGTTTAAAATGCCAAATGAAATCCACGGATTGGATTTCTGGTGTGCTTTAAATACCCGTGTCCAAAGATAACAAATTAAAGGTCAAGTTAAACGATTATGTGATTATGTGTTTTCTTTTTGTTTTTGTGTGATCCGAATTTTCGTTATCCAAATCCTCGTAGAATCTTCCATATCTTCATATGAGGGATTCATAGTAGGATATTCAAGAGGTACTACCTTAAATCTTTAATAGGCTTCTACGTGATAGTTAAGGCCTTTGGATTATAAAGTACCATTCCATGATTCGAAAGAGACCCTTTGAGTGGTCTAGTTAAAAAGATTGATTCAGAATCTGGTCAAGAAAGACTCGTGATGATATAACTGAAAAGACTCCTTGGTGGTCTATTTAAAGAGATCAATTATTGATTTAAATAAAAAGGAACTTAGGATGGTCTAGTCACACTCATCGCATGTTTGTTCATTTGGTTTTCCCCTACACATTATAAAATGCACTGTGCAGACTATGCAATGAATTACATAACTATAGACGCGTACATAATTATGAAATTCAGTGCACAGGAACCCCAGTAAGATTTATCATGTGTAAGAACCTATAGTGGCAACAATAACGAAACGTGAACAATGTACTGGAGGTACGGTGGACGCACCAATGGCGCTTCATATACTTGTATATAAGTGTCCCTCTTACATTGCAAGCATGATGTTATTTAAAGTTACTAGAAGTTCAGGACCCTAACCAGTGTTGTTTTATCTTTCCGACTTCAAGTTTCAAGCTCTCACAAGTTTCCTCAAAATAAATTTCGGGACGAAATTTCCTGAAGTAGGGGAGACTGTGACATCTGTGCCTCCACGGCCATCAAACAAATACCAAATCAATGAAATGTTGTGTTTCATACTTGGGATTTTTATAAATATGTGTATCCTTTACACATATAAACTCTCTTTCGATTTCGAGCTCTAAATCACTTTCTGGAAAGTTATACGCGAACTGATGCGTAAACATAATTAGTATAACATGACAAACACTCCGGGACAGTTACATAGGCTTAAAATACCTTAAATAACCTTTACATAACTTAGAAATAAGTTTTGGATAGTTTGGTGTGTCGAAATCAAGTTTATTCGATCGCAGGGACTATTTGCGTCAAACTGCAAAAGTCTGCCGATTCGTATGGTATCGAACCTTCCGGAATATGATTATAAGTTAAACATACCCTAAATATCCTTTACATAGCTTAGAAATAGGCTTTTAGGGGTTCGGTATGCTAAAATAAACTTATTTGGTCAAACAGGGACTAAAAGCGTCAAAAAGTGCATAAGTTTGCATTTTCGCGCATATCTTACGTTCTGAATATATCCGGACATCCAAAAAATTATGTAATCATTAAAATATTTTATTTTAGTGATTGGCATGCTAAAATTCCATTCGTCGCGCAATTTGGATCGTTTTTGCGTCCGTTACGACTTCCGTCGTAATTAACCGAATAACGCAACCGTACGACCAAACGAACCAACATTCGAGATGTTTTTGAGCATATTTTAAGTTCTCTATACCTTAACTTCATTTTAGAGCCTTGAAATAGGGTTAACGGGGCTTAAACGTGTCAAAAATGCATCGGAAACCAAGTTTTGGGCATGCAGGGGCTAAAAGTGTAAATCTGTCAAAGTTCTTAGGCCCGGGGCGTAAGCCTAAGCTTATTCTTATGCGGCCCACATCAGCAGCCCAGATTAGAAACATTGAATTTGGACTTCCAGCCTGTTTTTGATGGTTTTAACCCAAGGTTTTGCACTCTATGGGCTAGATTTTGATGGTTTTACAAGTCCCCTTGTATTGCAATACCATGTGCCCACATGGAGGGCCAAGATCGAAGCACGGATAATGAGAAACGATCCTAACGGTTGTGGGTTTTCTATAAATACCCAAGCTTTCATTTCTTGTTCCTCACAAATCTGATTCAAATGCTCTAAGTTGAGGTTTAGCACTTCATACCTGAGCAATTTGAATCAAGATTTCCTTGCTTGGACCCTTAGTAAGTATTCTTTTGTGCTTTTATGCTTTTTTAAGCATGAAAGCCAAACAGTGTTTGACTTTCTGCTTTGACCAGTCTTTGGTCAACACAAAGTTCGTTTAAACTTTGCAACGTGAGCGTAATCACGATGGTTATAGTCCCTAGTGACTATACCTACTGATTACCACGTTGATTAGGTGTGGTGACGAGTCATTGTAACGCCCCAAAATTCGAATGCATATATTCGCCCTATGTTTCCACATGATATGACACGAAATAAAATAACTAGGATATTTAACCTAGTTAAAATACTTGGGAAAATAATTAATGAATGAGTTTGATGGCAATTGTGATTGTGTGACAAACTAGAGGGACTAAACTTGAATAAGTGGAAAGATTTATTATTAAAACACAAAATTAAAACACAAACACATACATATCAGATGTATGTGTCGACTAGATCTGGAGGAGAAAAAGGAAAACCCTTGTTGCCACAAAATCAATCAAATTGAAAGGGAATTGAAGCTTGATTGTATGCATGGATTAAGATTTATGACCAACTAAGTGTTCTTATCACCAAGTAAGTCGAGTTTCATGTTTTGGTGATTTTGATGAAGTGGGTTATGTGTAATCCATGAATGTTTAATGAAATTGAGTATGAATACTAGATAATATCAACATGTGAAGTTTGTATTATGCTTAATTTTGATTGTATTGATGAGTTGTGATAAAACCCACTTAGAATTTGTAGGAAGATGAAGTTTAGTGAAGATTTATGATGAATTGTGTAATGTTGATGTTAGAGTAGTGTTATAGAAAGTAGTTAGATGGATTATTTGATATAAAACATATGATGCTTGGTTATGATAATGATTTGTTAAAGATTATGTTAATTCATGGATGAACTAGGAAGAATGTGCTTTAATTAGTTGTACAATGTGCACTAAATGGTGTACGCACACCAAGTGTATGATGAAATATCTAAGTGAAGTTAAGATGTGAGATTGTATGAAATGGCTTGATATATATGAATGAGATGAGGTAATGATGTAATTAGTAGTATACTAACTTGAAGAATGTGCTTTAGATGGAACTTATACAAGAATTCAGGTTGAATGTATGTCTTGGTCAAGACTATGCATTAAGGACTTGTATATTGTGTTTAATATCACTAGGTGATCATGTGATTGTAAGCATATTTGCATCGTGAGTAAGAAATGTATATAGTGTCATTGATATAGCATAAATGATGTTACGGATATATGTGGATAAGTTGGAAGTTCATATGATAAACCGTTGACTTCTGAAAGTCAACTACACATAGGAAGCATAAATTGACTTGTTGTTGTAAAGGTAGGATATTAGAAAGTTGTATGGTACATGTTACATCATACGCGTTATATGGAATGACATGGTGAATTATATGAGTTTGAAAGGATGTGAAAGTGGGTATATGTCTTATTCTTGTTATAATTGACTAATGAAAGTCAAATATGAAATATGCAATTGATATGATCTTCAACATGTAAACTTGTGTATGCTAATTAGAATGTGATTTCGATGACATGAAAGTATAAGAATCATGTTGAAATGGAATCAAACATGAAAGGCTAACGGGTCAAGAGGAGGAAAGGAAGCGGACACGAACACGGATGCATAAGGTAAGTGATTCCGATTTCACTTCTTAGTTTGTTTAAATAAGGTAGCATTCTAGATAATTAAGCGTGATGTGAAGTCAAGTATGGATTTGGTTGAATGAAATCGATGATCTTCGTTAAGTAGATCGAACGAGTAAAATGAGGTCTTATTGTGATAACGGAATGAAGTATAAGAAAAGGCTATGGTATTATAACCGGGTAATGGGTAGAATTGCACATAAGCACGCTAACCGGGAACGGGGACGTGGATTAATAGTCAAAAGGCTTGGTTGTGAATGTTGACTAATGGGTATACAATTTTGTGAATGGAACTTGGGTTAACAAAGTTTGATTTCGTACAATTAAAGAAAATGAATGAGTTTAACGCATACCGGGTATCGGGAGCGTAAGCCCCAGGTACAAAACTCCGGATAATGTAAAAGTATTAAGGTTATAATGTCCATGTAAGATTTGGGTTAAATCAAATGAGTCGTTTGATAAAAGCATGAACGGGTCGAATAATTCGTAAATGAATAATAAGCCGAAAACATATAAGTTAAGAATTTCCTTAACCCGGATGTTGGATTTCAAGTTCACATGATAGAATGTTAATTTACAATCATGTAGGAAGAAACGGGAGGTTAAACGGGTAAACGGTTTAAAAGTTATGAGAGTTTTAGTGCGTGCAAATGACGAAAACAACACAGCAGAAAAATGGCAAAACTAGAGGCCGTCGCCGACGCCTTGTGCATTTTCAGTTTTGTCCGACACCCTATTTTCCTGTCTACGGGGGTTTCTGGCTACGCGAAAAACTAAGAGGCATCGTCGACGCCCTCCCCATATTTCAAATGCTGAAATTTGTTATTTAAGTTGATTTATAGATCGTAAGCTTCGGTATACAAACCGTGGTCTATGGCGAGCCTCCCAAACCTGATTTTGGGTGTCTCCTAGATGTTTATGGGTTATAAATACAGGTCTAATCCTCGTGTAATTAATGTATGAGTATGATAGATGAATGCAAACAAGTTGAACAAAAATTATAAGTAAATAGTATGTAAGAACTTGTGCAAAATTTGTAGATACGCATACGTGTATGTAGGTATGTTTGAATGTATGTACGTATGTAGGCGTGTAAGTATGTATGTAATTATGTATGCATGCATGCCTGATTTAGATACGTTAGAGTATTAACACTACTAATTATGGGCTTGAGATTGGAATGTAATGCAGGAATGAGAACATCGGATTCTTATGAAATTTAAGCTGAACCCGGAACAAGAGGATACGAGAGGATAGTTGAATGAATCAAAGTTTATATTGTCGAATGTTATACAATTTTTAATTATATGTGAATAATGTCATATGATGTTGTCAATGACTAATAGCTAATTTGTATGTGATGCCCATTGGTACTACACGAATTTCTTCTACCACTAATGAAGCGAAGCGGACGTAGGTCAAGCCAAGAGCAAGGATTGTACGGAAGATCGATCACATAGTTAAATTATGTAACGCTTTGAAGTCTTAATTTAAGTATGAATGTTGGGAATTATTTTTACAAGACATTTGACATTTTGTAATTTGAACCTTCATGTAAGTAATGTCGTTACTAAAGAAAGAAATTTTAAAGCTCGTATTTCCGTTGCGTCGCTTTTAAGGTAGTACGTGATTAGGGTGTTACAAGTTGGTATCAGAGCCCTGGCTTGAGTGAATCAAGTAGGAGGAGATAAATACTTGAACTCAAACCTGTGTGATCTTGTGACAAGGAACCCGTACAATCCAAGACTCGATCAAGATCTAAGGGTAGAAGTAAAGGTAAGTATGTACTTAAATATGCATTTGAAGAAAACTAACAGTGTGTTATGTGTAAGGTAAGCATAATTGCTTGGAAGGGATGATCCGTGAATGAATTCTAGGACCGGCGTCAAGGCATGTAATAAGACAAGTTGGCCCCAGGTACGTAAATTTAACATGTGGGCGCATGTAATGGTATAATCTAGTAAGTGAAATAAAACTTTAAATGAAATATAATAATGAAATGGTAATGAAGCTTTGAAAATGTTTCACGTGCCGAAACTTAATTCTTCAGACATAAGGTGGCGATTACACGACGACACGAAACTAGTATGTGGATTGTGTACCTGGCCAGTACACAAGAAGCATATGACATTCGTGAGACCGTGGTAATTGTTACAGGTATGTCCGTTAGAATTAGGTAGTAGGTAGACGTGAGGGTGAAGAGAAATGTAAGACTTTCATGAATGAAAGTACGAATGATATGTTAGATTTCACCAGACGAATTCGAAGCATGGAAGGAATGAAAGTACGAAAGATATGTTAGAATTCGCGAGATGAATTCGAAGCATGGAAGGAATGAAAGTAAGAATGATATGTTAGAGTTCACAAGACGAATTCGAAGCATGGAAGGAATGATATGTTAGAATACGTGAGACGGATTCGAAACATGAAAAGAATGAAAGATATTAATGATATGTTAGAAACCGCGAGACGGATTCGAAACATAAAAAGGAAATAGATAACGCAAGGTATCGATAACGAGTTAATGGATTAGACTCACATTAGGTATGTATAAAGGATTTGCATTTGATAGGAGTTGATAACTCGACTAGAGAGGGATGTGTCAGAATTGGGTAATTGGTAAATATAGATTCGGAATGTAATTACAATTGGACTTCTGAAAAGTCAAACGAAGTTAAGTTAATAATTATTAAGCAAGTGATAGTAAAGTAGCATAAAGTATTTGATTCATTAAGTAAGTATAACCGATGAAGGCTATTATAGTAGCAAGAAACCTTAGTTGAAAGGAATAAGCTTCGAATAAGTTACATGTGAGGTATGTTGATAATCGACCCATGAGAGCCAAATGAATGATGGGCTAGAATACGGATGAGTGACTTACGTAATCTACAAGGAAAGAAAATCTTAAACAAGAAAAGGTAAGATAATGTCTTGTAAGTATGTTTGACTTGGAAGGAGCACAAACGCGTACTTCAGTACATATACGGTAGGTAGAAGTGCTAGTTTGACTTTGAAAGAGTAAAACTGCAAAAGATTAGCAAAATAATTAACAAAATGAAAGGATTGTATGTAAGAAATGGTATGTGTGATATAGCATACATGTAAGAAATTTATGAAAGAATGGTAGGTGTTTAAACACCGAGTAGAATAAATATTTGAAAGGAAAGTATTAATACCGACAAAAAATGCAAATTTTGATGCTGGACTTGTTAGCCATGTTCATCTGAACAAGACATTGTTGAAAGGATGCGCATAGGCGGATGCTTAACAAATCAATGGAAGCAATCAATGTAGGTATTGCATGAACTCATGAAGAAACGGGCCGATTCGGGCCACAAACCGCTGGGATATGCAACTAAATCAAGGTTAGTAAGATGTTTAGCTTGTGATTATGAGTAAGTATTGATATAACTAAATGTTTATAGTATGCTTATGATGATATGTTGACCCCTCGTATGAACATGAAGATAATTAGAAGTAACATTAGTAATGGGATGTCGAGGATGACTCAACGTGAACAAAATGAAAGATTGTATATGATGTATGAGTAGTGTCACACCCCGACCACGAAGGACAACAAAACATGGCAGAAACGTCGGGGAGTGTTGTAACAGAATTAATTATTTCACAACCATGGCATACAAAGTTATATTTTATTTATCAAACAAGCGTGCTACATTGTCTTTAAACAGGAAATAACGAGTTCAGAACATAATTAAACTAGTTCTATCTTTATTTTTAGTCTCTAAGGCAATGGTCCGCCCTAGTGTCACGATCATCATCCTAAGCAAAAGCTCCTGAAAACACATGTGAAAGTAGGTACGTCAGCATAAAAATGCCTGTGAGATACATAGGTTTTGTGAAAATAGGATTCATGACTTAAGTTTAAGAAAAAGTTGTTTAGCAAAAGTGAGTCATGAACCTTGTCAATTGTTTTATTTTGTAAATCATTTAAAAAGCGGTAAGATCAAATGATATGTATAAATAAAAGAATAATGTATGGTTAAATGTATAACTAAGTAAAATGAGTTGTATAAAGTAAATTGTTTGTAAACCAAAGTCTTGTGAAAATCGTGTTACTTGTGCAAAATGTATAAGTCCAAATTGAATGATTTAAATAACGCTATGATATGTAATATAATACAAACACTTATATATAGGAAGTACCAGCGGCGTATCCACCATGCTTGTATCATATTACTCACATCTCGTTACTTAAGTCACTTAAGCAAACCACCAATGTATAAAGTCTATGTTTAAACCAATTGTCAAAGAGTCCTTGTATAAACCATGTCAAATGTTAAGAAGTCCAAAAGTAGTCAAGTAATGTGTAACAAATGTTATGTATGGTAAGTAAAGTGTGTCACATAAACCGACTGTAAAAATGTACAAAACAAAGTATTTTGAATATATCAAAAAGTTATGTTTTGCAAAGTAATGCATGTTACATTGATACAAACACTTATGTGGTAAGTTAACGCATACATTCAAGCCTTGAGACAGTCGGATAACCCTTTCAGTCAAGGTTATCAAAAGAAATTTTTTCGGATTCAGTCATTCCTTACATCCAAACAAACCCGGGATGTTAGGAATGGGATTTGTCAAGTCCTATGGTACCAGTACTTACTACCGAGCGGCGTAGCTAATGTTAATGAACGTATATAAGTCCCGTTTGTGCAAACCAAATGTTATAGCAATTGTATACAAGTCATATGAAAACAATGTACTAAGTATGCTAAGTTAACATACAAAGCAGAAAAGTCATGTAAATCAATGTGCTAGCATGCTATCAGTCAACATACATAGCAGAAATGTAAAGTAAAACGATGTACTAAGTATGCACACAATGGGCATACATAGCATGAAATGTAATGTAAAACGATGTACTAAGTACGCACACAATGGGCATACATAGCATGAAATGTAATGAAATCATGTACTATAATGTACTAACGAACATAGCAGGTATATGATGTGAAAACATGGAAAGCATGAAAGTAACAAGTAGGCACATGTGTTCCACCCCAAAACAGTTTGGAAAACAGTAAAAGAGGGGTCTATGTACTCACTTGATATTGCTTAGTAGTCCTTGAGTAACAACCAAACAATGCTAGAGATCACGGATATCAAACGACACCTAATATAGGTAACTACATTAATAAACCGGACCTAAATCGGAAGATCGGATATAATGAGGGCTCGTAAACCAAATGAGTATGGGAACTCATGTAGTATGGTTTAACAAAGCCTACATACTAAATGAAACCTAACCTAAGTGCTGACGACCCATTACGACCCGTTTAGGTAGCTTATTCTACTTTAACGCGTCGTTCGCGTAAAACGCGTTTGGAAAGCCTAACTAGTCCTATGATAAGTAAAATATGCCTTAACATGTCTAATATTGTTGCGAAATCAGTTTAGATGTCAAAAGTTATGTTACATATGCTTAAAATGAATTTTGGCGTAAAAAGGGCATTTTGGTAATTTACCTAAGGCATATCACTACCTATCATACAACTAACTAAACGCCGTGACCATATGGTATAACCTCGGAAGGTTATTCCCTATATACTATGGTCACCTAATGTGCTTGGCCGGATCCTAATGATCGACCAAACGGGTCGGGTTCGAAAGTATAAGCGATTGTTTAGATCGCTTACCTTACGACCCTATATAAGCGCTAAACTAAAAGTGACGAGCTAAGCATGTTAAAACATGCTTAACTAAGTTTAGAAAACAGGTTTGGTATCAAAACAAACGGTTTTGATACCTAAGAGTAGTTTGGTTACAAAATACGCAAGAATACGCATTTTGACCGAAACTACGGCTCGTCACTGAGCCTAGATAACGTGGTAATCAATAGGTATAGTCACTAGGGACTATAACCATCGTGATCACGCTCACGTTATGAAGTTCAAACGAACTTCGCATTGACCATAAACTGGTCAACACAAAAAGTCAAACATAGTTCAACTTTCGGACTAGAAAAGCGATAAAAGAACGAAGGAACACTTACAAAGGGTCCCCGCTAGTAAATCTTGATCGAATAGCTCAGGTATGAAGTGATGGCTTTAACTTAGAGCTTTGAAATCAGATTTGTGGGTTTTTGAGGTTGGGATGGATGGGTATTTATAGTAAATGGACAACCGTTAGGATCGTTTCTCGAATACCGTGATCGAATATCATCCGTACATGTGTTGAAATGTTATGGTGCATCATCTGCCCCCACCATCAGAGATTAACATGTGGCATTGGCCTTTGGAGTGTTTAAAAGCCATTAATCAGCAGCCAAAATGATTTTTTTGCATCTGACCCCTGCTTGCGCACCGTAATACTTAGAACCTTGCGGTGCGCAAGGACCTTGCAGGTCTGATACTTTCAAAAATGGCAGAACAGGCCCCTGAAGCTCCAAACTTGCTATTTGATGCACTTTTGACACGTTTAAGCCCCGTTAACCCCATTTCAAAGCTCTAAAATGAAGTTAAAGTATAGGGAACTTAAAATGTGCTCAAAAATATCTCAGGTGTCGGTTCGTTTGGCCGTACGATCGCGATGTTCGCTTAATTACGACGGAATGCGCATAAGCGCGAAAAACGATCCAAATTGCGTGACAAATGGATTTTTCTTATGCCAAACACTAAAATAAAATATTTTAGTGCTTACATAAATTTTTGGATGTCCGGATGTATTCAGAACGTAAGTTATGCGCTAAAGTGCAAACTTGTGCACTTTTTGACGCTTTTAGTCCCTGAATGACCCAAAAGTTTATTTTAGCACACCGAACCCCTCAAAGCCTATTTCTAAGCTATGTAAAGGATATTTATGGTATGTTTAACTTATGATCACGTTTTGGAATGTCTGTTACAGTTCAAATTGGCATACTTTCGCAGTTTGTCAAATTTAGTCCCTGTAGGTGAATTAACTTGTTTTTGCCATACCAAAGCCTTCAAAACTTATTTCTAAGTTATGTAAAGGTTATTTAAGGTATGTTAAGTATATGTTGATGTTCCGGAGTATTTGTCGCATTAAACTGATTACGTTTACGCACCAGTTTGCGTATAACTCTCCAGAAAGCGATATAGAGTTTGAAATTGAACAAAAGTCAAAACATGAAAAATGTAAAACATAACCAAACAAACATTGGGATCAAATAAATTTGTTTTATTGATAATTGTACTGTTCACAATGATTTTAGACACAGATGTTACAAGTAGAATGAAATAAATCGATTTATTTCGATTAGTAAATATATGAATGTAATATGCTTAGATAGGAAGTTAGAAAAAAGCAGTAGACTTAGGTTTGTGCGAGTAATAATTGTACACAATTGGAATAAATTCGATGAATGAAGCGCTAGTGATGATATGTGCTAGGAGCTAGCATTATAAAGTAAAAGACACTAATAAGAGCTCTGGATCAGACCCTGGCCCTTGTGTGATTATGAAAGTAAATTACTAATTTAAGAAGATAGGGACGATGCGTACGATTATATTTATTCATGAATAAGACTTTTGAAAAGATCCCGAATGTATTCGTGTTGTATTGAGCATCGTAAATGGATAGATGAAAAAGTAAGAGTAGTATTGGTCTACTAGGAATGAGAAAGGTTTCGGGGACGAAACCTTCTTTAAGGGGGGTAGACTTGTAACACCCCAAAATTCGAATGCATATATTTTCCCTATCTTTCCACATGATATGACACGAAATAAAATAACTAGGCTATTTAACCTAGTTAAAATACTTGGTAAAACAATTAATGAATGAGTTTGATGGCAATTGTGATTGTGTGACAAACTAGAGGGACTAAACTTGAATAAGTGGAAATTTTTATTATTAAAACAGAAAATTAAAACACAAACACATACATATCAGATGTATGTGTCGACTAGAGCTGGAGGAGAAAAAGGAAAACCCTTGTTGCCACAAAATCAATCAAATTGAAATGGAATTGAAGCTTGATTGTATGCATGGATTAAGATTTATGACCAACTTAGGGTTCTTATCACCAAGTAAGTCGAATTTCATGTTTTGGTGATTTTGATGAAGTGGGTTATGTGTAATCCGTGAATGTTTAATGAAATTGAGCATGAATACTAGATAATATCAACATGTAAAGTTTGTTTTATGCTTAATGTTGATTGTATTGATGAGTTGGGATAAAACCCACTTAGAATTTGTAGGAAGATGAAGTTTAGTGAAGATTTATGATGAATTGTGTAATGTTGATGTTAGAGTAGTGTTATAGAAAGTAGTTAGATGGATAATTTGATATAAAACATATGATGCTTGGTTATGATAATGATTTGTGAAAGATTATGTTAATTCATTGATGAACTAGGAAGAATGTGCTTTAATTAGTTGTACAATGTGCACTAAATGGTGTACGCACACCAAGTGTATGATGAAATATTTAAGTGAAGTTAAGATGTGAGATTGTATGAAATGGCTTGATATATATGAATGAGATGAGGTAATGATGTAATTAGTAGTATACTAACTTGAAGAATGTGCTTTAGATGGAACTTATACAAGAATTCAGGTTGAATGTATGTCTTGGTCAAGACTATGCATTAAGGACTTGTATATTGTGTTTAATATCACTAGGTGATCATGTGATTGTAAGCATATTTGCATCGTGAGTAAGAAATGTATATAGTGTCATTGATATAGCATAAATGATGTTACAGATATATGTGGATAAGTTGGAAGTTCATATGATAAACCGTTGACTTCTGAAAGTCAACTACACATAGGAAGCGTAAATTGACATGTTGTTGTAAAGGTAGGATATTAGAAAGTCGTATGGTACATGTTACATCATAATCATTATATGGAATGACATGGTGAATTATATGAGTTTGAAAGGATGTGAAAGTGGGTATATGTCTTATTCTTGTTATAATTGACTAATGAAAGTCAAATGTGAAATATCCAATTGATATGATCTTCAACATGTAAACTTGTGTATGCTAATAAGAATGTGATTTCGATGACATAAAAGTATAGGAATCATGTTGAAATGGAATCAAACATGAAAGGCTAACGGCTCAAGAGGAGGAAAGGAAGCGGACACGAACACGGATGCATAAGGTAAGTGATTCCGATTTCACTTCTTAGCTTGTTTAAATAAGGTAGCATTCCAGATAATTAAGCGTGATGTGAAGTCAAGTATGGATTTGGTTGAATGAAATCGCTGATCTTCGTTAAGTAGATCGAATGGGTAAAATGAGGTCTTGTTGTGATAACAGAACGAAGTATAAGAAATGACTATGGTATTATAACCCGGTAATGGGTAGAATTGCACATAAGCACGCTAACCGGGAATGGGGACGAGGATTAATAGTCAAAAGGCTTGGTTGTGAATGTTGACTAATGGGTAAACAATTTCGTGAATGGAACTTGGGTTAACAAAGTTTGATTTCGTACAATTAAAGAAAATGAATGAGTTTAACGCATACCGGGTATCGGGAGCGGAAGCCCCAGGTACAAAACTCTGGATAATGTAAAAGTATTAAGGTTATAATGTCCATGTAAGATTTGGGTTAAATCAAATGAGTCATTTGATAAAAGCATGAACGGGTCGAATAATTCGTAAATGAATAATAAGCCGAAAACATATAAGTTAAGAATTTCCTTAACCCGGATGTTGGATTTCAAGTTCACATGATAGAATGTTAATTTACAATCATGTTGGAAGAAACGGGTAAACGGTTTAAAAGTTATGCAAGTTTTAGTGCGTGCAAACAACGAAAACAACACAGTAGAAAAATGGCAAAACTAGAGGCCGTCGCCGACGCCCCTATGGGCCGTCGCCGACGCCCTGTGCATTTTC